>BSQZ01000087.1:0-107500 GCA_033239005.1 Lamellibrachia satsuma | reverse complement strand
ATATTAGGCACTTGGCGTTATTCTTTAATATGGCAACATTTTATTATTATCTTGTTTCCACTTTGTTGTTTTTAGACATTTGTAGCATTGTCATGCATTTAACTAGTGTATACTGGTACATGTCTACTACATGATTATGGTGTTTTGCAGGAGTTCAGAAGAACAACAAATAGTGGCCTCCACTGCAGTTGAAGAAGAAGCAGAGAGACAATTTGATCAGTTGTCAATACAACCATCCACCTCCTTTAATGTGCATAAGCGCTGTGTTGTCTACATTGACATTGGATTTGTTCCAACGCATTTGCTTGAAAAGTTAGGTGTTGCTGGTGAACATTTCCAAGGATTCATCGTCGCTTGTTATAGTGAGGTCAGTATACATTACATGTACTGTATTCGACCTTATAAGTGAACAGGACGCTTGAATAACAAATGACAATGGATAATTGTCAAGGAATCTGTTCTCATAAGCGTACACCAAAATTTTTGTCTCCAGACAATAAGATAACTGTTTAACACTAGTGGTGTCGTTTGGTGATTAGTGTAGAACAACTGAAATTACAATAACTATGGATCCTGCCGATTAAAAAAGGGGGTGTATGCTAACTGGGGCTTGTACACTTAATAGGTCGAATACAAATCCACATCATATCAGATAGAGAGTGAGAGAGAGAGAGAGAGAGAGAGAGAGAGAGAGAGAGAGAGAGAGAGAGCTTATTATTTTCTTAGTCAGTTTGTTGACTGTTAAAAATGTTATCCTAAATTGCAATTTGAAAAGATTGAGTTGATTGCATGAGTAGTTGTTTTGTATATTGTTTAGTTCAGTTTGGATTTGACACCATTGACCTCTGCATGCTGTAAATACAATGTCACTAAAAATAAAATAAAATCAATAAATCTCAGTTCAACTAAAATCACTCTCCGTATGAATAACAGTAATAACAGTAATAACAGTAATCTTCCATTTGTGTGCATTTGTGCATTTATATTCGTCTGAATGTCATTTTAAAAATTATCTATGTTCGTTACATATTTTTTATTATTGAAATAACACACACACACACACACACACACACACACACACACACACACACACACACACACACACACACACACACACACACACACACACACACACACACACACACACACACACACACACACACACACACACACACACACACACACATAAATATTTTTAAAGCAATATATATCAAAATCTGTTCAAACTAACCCAATTATATTTCATGCACAATATTATATGTATACTATTTTCTGTGAGTACTGAATGTGATGCTGACTGACCCCTAAATTAAACAGTTATGTCATGCTGAATTTTGTTTTAAACATCCTTGCCTAAGCCTATGTGACGGACAACTGAACTGGTGCTGAAAACATGAATAAATAGTATACGAACAAATCAGCAATTAATGGTATGCCTAAAAATCTAACTATGATTCATATATGATATATGCTCCATAAAGTATGTCATGCTATTTTTGAGACCCCCAACATCTTGTCACACTTCACAATGCTCCTCTAAACCCCCTTAAAACTACATTCATGTTAAGACAGACTCCCAACACCAATTATGCATACATCTATTATTTCATCAAGTTTGCAGACTCTTCGCGCACCATTACATACTTCACTGATGCGTGGTTGAGTCACCATTCCTGTTCAGTTGAAATGTACCCCAAAACTGGCCTAGCAATCATTGCTATCAGTCTGATATCAACAACACTTGTTTAATAATTAATGTAACCCTTGTACATGACGTACTTTATAGATGATGGTGTTTGAACAAATCATTAATTTGTTCTATCAATGATGTGATTGCTCACAGAAAATTAAAATTGTCAATGACCACTACAAAGAGGGGACAGAGTGGATGAAGGGTACTTGCCTAGGGAAAGGTGCTTTTGGCGAGTGCTACGAAGCCACGGACACCAACACCAACTACACATATGTCATAAAAATAATAGTAAGTATCCTTTGTCTGATAATAAATACAGCATATATTCTCTTTAGTCCAGTCACTTTGGTCATGCTAAATTTGGGGCCTGTTTGACAAATATGAGAAAGCTAGAACTCATAAGGAAAATCCGTCATAAAACAGAATCCATCATTTTAAGAGCTTTTTAAAATCTGCTTTACTAAGATGCTCTTTAAATCCATTATTAGTTAATGAGCTGAATTCTCATCATAAATGTAAAGTGGGCACAATATGGCATAATATATTGAGAAGTTGTTGAAAAGTGGCTTTTCAACCAAATTTGACTTGTTTGCTCACAGGTTGAAGAGCCAGCATCTAATATTATAAAAAAAATTGTTACAGAGGACAGTGTTTATGTGATACACTCGCAAAAATTTTGATATGTTTTGACAGGTTTCAGTAACAATAACCTCATCCCAAATTGTATCGTATAACAGAGCAATCTGAAGGTTATAGATCTGTGCATTTTTAAATAGAAAAAATTAATTGCAAATGCTACCTTGTCTTTGTGACACCACAAACCACATAGAAGTTGGGTTGCATAATAGAAGCTGTAAACTTGTGTAAAGAAAACCATTTGAAATTATTCATCATCACATACATTTTGAAGACTTATTTGGCTGTGAAACACTGGATCTCTAAGTAAAACTGGACTCAAGATATGATCAAACACTTCTTTTAACATGTCCAACAGACTTTTATTTACCTGTAGAGCTTTCGCCACCTTGCCAAGGTGGCTTCATCAGTACTAATGATGATGATGTCCTAGTAGGATGACGTCATCGTAGACATGTGGAAGTTCATAGTTCCCCTCATCTCGGTAGATTGCTGCCTATGTCTTCTGTATCCATATCGCTTCTTTTATGTGTCTTCTCCTTCTGTGGGACTCCGTCTACCATTTTTTCTCCTTCCCAGTCTATTAGATCGTTGGTGGTTGTATGGTCTGTGGTTGTATGGTCTGTGGGGGCAGACTTGTTGGTGGTGTACTGTGAATGTTTCTTTTCGCTCTTTGTTTATTGTTCTCTTGGCGCATTATCCACATCTCAACATTAATAACAATAGCATCAATAGGAGTTGTTTATCGTAGTCCAAACACAGGACAATAGGCAGATGTAAAACTACGAAAGGTTATAGGGGGAATGTGCTATAATGGGTGATTTTAACCATGGCCAAATACAATGGAAATCATTAGAAAGTACTGGGGGTGACGACTATTAGTTTCTACTTCTAACACAGGATTGTTTCCATACTCAACATGTCTTGGAACCAAACAGGTGGGAATGTGTTAGATTTAATTTTGTCTTCGCAAAATTAATTCGTTGACAATGTTAAAATACACGAATCTTTGGGTTCAAGTAAGTGAATATAAAAGTAAAAACAGGGAATACATATAAAAAACAATGGAGGAGGAACTTTGACAAAAGCAAATATAAAGAGATGAGAACATATCTGGCAAATATAGATTGGAATAAGTTGCTGAAGAACAAGACAGCAGCACAATGCTGGACTTGATTAAAAGATGAGATTGAGGGCATTACTGAGAGATTTGTTCCATTAAGAAAACAAGGGAAAAGGTCCAGGAAGAAACACCTGTCAAATGGGGCTATTAGAAAAATTGCTCACAAATAGATGCTGCTGAGGGTATATAAACATACTGGACATGTAGAAGACTACACAAACAACAAAGAGGCACTTAACCTAGCTACAACTGAAATTAGAAAATCCTAAAGAACCTTTGAAATAAATTGGCAGGTAGTATAAAAAATGACAGCAAGAGTTTCTGTGCTTATGTAAGGAGTAAGCAGATAGTTCGAGATAAGGTTGGACCACTGGAAAACAACAGTGGAAACGTGATTTCAGACGGGTTTCAAATATCAGAGGTCCTGAATGAGTATTTCGGCTCAGTTTTTACCACAGAAGATATCAGCTCACTTCCAGTTCTTCAATTTGAGGGTGATAAATCAGACCATTTAGGGCAGTTATTTGTAACTCCTGAAACGATAGCAAAGAAAATTAAGAAGATGAAAGATAATAGATCACCTGGTGTTGATGGGATACCACCAAAACTGCTTAAGGAAATTGTAGAGCAAATTAGTACACCACCTGCAAAAGTGTTTAATTTGTCACTAGAAGAAGGAATAGTTCCTTCAGAATGGAAAGAACACCAGTAAGTTTAACATCAGTTGTTACAGACCACATGGTGGAATTCCTTCCTAAAAGCAAGGTCATGTCTAACCAATCTCTTATGTTTTTTGGTAGAAATTACAAAGTGAGTAGATAATGGGTCACCAGTGAATATTGATACTTAAACTAAAAGTCCATGGTATAGGTAATGATGTAATCAACTGGATAGAAAAGTGGCTTACACACAGGAGACAGAGAGTAGTAGTAGATGGTGAGATTTCAAACTGGAAATCTGTTTTGAGTGGGGTACCACAGGGATCAGTATTAGGCACTTTACTGTTTTTAATATGATTGATTTGGAAGATGACATATTTAGCAAATGACACAAAAGTATTCAGAAAAATTACAAATTATACAGATAAATAAAGTATACAGGATGATCTAGATAAATTATTTAAATGGTCAGGAAAATGGCAAACGTTATTCAATTTTGGGAAGTGTAAATGCATACACATAGGACTTGGAAACATGGACGAAGAATATAAAATGAGGGATGCTGTGCTAGGTAGAACCACACAAGAAAAGGACTCAGGTTTAACATTTAGTGCTGACATGAAAGTTTCAGAGCAGTGTGGGATTGCTGCGTCAAAAGGAAATCAAATTCTAGGGCTAATTAGGAGAACTGTCACATATAAGGAGAAACAGATAATTGTACCCCTGTACAAAGCAATAGTTGGACTGCATTTGGAATATTGTATACACGCATGGAGGCCATATCGTAAGGACATAGACAAGCTAGAAAGAATACAACGAAGAACGGCTAAAATTATTCCAGAATTGAGAGACCTTAGTTATGAAAGCCGCTTATTACAATGTGCTTTGACAACACTAGAGACCAGGAGACTAAGAGGAGACCAAATAGAAGTGTTTAAAACTTTAAAATAGTGAATGGTTATGAGGATGTTGATGGGATAACGTTCTTCAAGCTCAAAGAAGGCAGTTGAACCAGATGACACAAAGCAGCATTAGTTAAGGAACAGTGTAGGTTGGACATGAGAAAGTACTCATTCTCACAGAGGGTGATAAATGAATGGAACAAACTGTAAAATTATTGTGTCAATGCTAGTAGTGTGAATATGCTTAAAAATAGAATTGACAGATATCTGATAAGGGCAGGCTATACATAGATTATAAAATTGTTGGACTATCAAAAACCCAATGGCTTCCTTGTCCACTTGCCATCTGGAACTTGTTGTTAGGGATGGCAATCTTGTTAAATCTTAATTCTTGTTAAATCTTTCTTGTGTTCACCTAGTCTGGTCTTAAACAATCTCCTTGTCTCTCATATATACTATAGGATGTGCCACAACTCTTACACAGTATTTGGTACACTAGTTCATCCTGTTCTTCCAGTTGAACTTTGTCCTTTGGGTGTATATACATGCTTCTGAGGGTTGTGTGGGGCTGCATGGCTGTGACCACCCAGTACTTCTTCAGTACACATTTAACCCTCTCTGAGACCCCTTCCACATATGGCATGACAACCTGGCTTCTATAGTTCTTGTCCTTTTTTCTCTCATCTCTTCTTGTTAATCGCCTTTTTCAAGGCCATACGGAACCACGATAACACCTACACTACACACCATGATAACACCTACACTACACACCACGATAACACATTTACTACACACCATGATAACACATTTACTACACACCATGATAATAACTTTACTACACATCATGATAACACCTACACTACACACCATGATAACACCTACACTACACACCACGATAACACATTTACTACACACCATGATAACACCTTTACTACACACCATGATAATAACTTTACTACACACCATGATAACACTTACACTACACACCATGATAACACCTACACTACACACCATGGTAATACCTACACAACATACCATGATAACACCTACACTACACGACCTGATAATACCTTTACTACACACCATGATAACACCTACACTACATACCACGACATAACACCTACACTACACACCATGATAATACCTTTACTACACACCATAATAATACCTTTACTACACACCATGACAAAACCTACACTACATACCATGATAACACCTACACTATATACCATGATAATACTTTACTACACACCATGATAACACCTTTACTACACACCATGACAAAACCTACACTACATACCATGATAACACCGACACTACACACCATGGTAATACTTTACTACACACCATGATAACACCTACACTACATACAATGATAGCAACTACACTACATACCATGATAACCCCTACACTGCATACCATGGTAATACCTTTACTACACATTCAGTAAACAACGTTATAACACATTCACTACACCATGATAACACATCCACTACACACCATGATAACAAATTAAATATACACCATAATAACACATTCAGTACACACCGTTATAACACATTCAGTACTAGCCATGATAACACATTTAATACCCACCATGATAACACATTCAATACACACCATGACAACATATTCAATACACACCATGATAACACATTCAATACACACCATGATAACACATCCAGTACACACCATGACAACTCATTCATTACACACCATGACAACACATTCAATACACACCATGATAACACATTCAATACACACATTGACAACACATTCAATACACACCATGACAACACATTAAGTACACACCATGATAACACATTCAGTACACACATTCAATACACACCATGATAAAACATTAAATACACACCATGACAACACATTCAGTACACACCATGATAACACAGTCAATACACACCATGATAAAATATTCAATACACCCCATGACAATACATTCAGTACACACCACAATAACACATTCAATAAACACCATGATAACACATTCAATACGCACCATGATAAAACATTCAATACACGCCATAACAACACATTCAGTACACATCATGATAACACATTCAATACACACCATGATAAAACATTCAATACACGCCATAACAACACATTCTGTACATATCATGATAACACATTCACTACACAATGCATTGACATCAACACAGATCTTGGTATAATTGAAAAAGTTGAACTTCTCAAGTCCAGTTGTTTATATAAAGTTGTATGACATTTCTTTATTTATACACACAGTTATAATAATTTTTGGTTGTTATCTCTGTATGTATCAAATATTTATTTAATGCATTGTAGCCTTGTATTTGTTTGCATCTTTTATCCTGCATGCATAGCTTCTCAGCACTTTTGTTTTATCTTTTGCTTTATTATTTCATTTACTCGTAGTTTTAATATATATATATATATATATATATATATATATATATATATATATATATATATATATATATATATATATATATTACATAGAATTTTGCTTTGTTAACATTTATTGTCCAATCGGTAATTTACTTATCTTCTGTATGTGTAATTGTATATGTTTATGTGTACTTTTCTGTGAACACCCGTGAACTGGGCATTAGCCCTGTATTTGTTTGTTATAAATCAAGTTATTATTATTATTATTATGTATGATATATTACATAGGCAATGCAATTAAAATGAATGCCTATGATTCACTTAAAAAAGTAATTCTCATTTCATGCAGTTTCCATTTTGCTGTCATGTTTGTTTCTATAAAAGAAGGGAACAGAACAGGGTTTTGTTGTTTTCATTATCAAAACTAATCAACTGATGTAAAAAGTTTCATATTATTGTTATTATCATGGTTTGTGATACATTTTTGTTTGGCAATTTAAATTAAATATAAGTCTAATGGTAGTTGTCTGGTTCATGTTGGAACAGAAGTTAGATACTACAGATTGGAAAGGCTACAAACAAGAAGTGGAGGTATTAAGCCTTCTGCAGCACAAGAGCATTCCAAAGTGATACGGCATGATCTATGACACAGAGAAGTACTACATTTTTATGGAACACGTAAAAGGTACCTCAGCTACTGCAATTCATTATTTGCAGGTATTAAGTTATCCACAAGCCTGGACCTGTATTCTCGAAAGACTTCGAATTTGTAACTCAAGTTTTTCGTAAATATGGCAGCAAAGGAATCACGAGGAATTCACTCTTATCTGAATAAATATTATCGGCGTGCCAAATACTGAATATGCCTACTGAAGTATTACATAATACATGTTGACTTTCAGCCAACACTCACAGGCTTGCACTATAATCTGAAATTCGTCATGTTATTTTGGTATTGTATATTCCATGAGTGACTGCCCCGAAGGCAGCTTTGCCGCCATTTTTTCAGAAAACCTGAGTTACAAATTCGTAAGACTTTCGACAATACAGGCCCTGACTGTTTCTAACTGGAATGTGTCATATAAAAAAGGTACGTTCTTATATATATATAACGCGGTATCCAGTCTTTGCAACTGCTCAAAGTACTTTGCACTTCACCCCTGGCAGACCTTACACTTCACCCCCTGGTAGACCTCACACTTCACCCCTGGCAGACCTGTTCATTCCAACGCCATTTCGACTTCTCTGGAAACCTGATTTATATAATCAGACAAATTCTGAATTGTTGAAAAAAAATCAAATGAGAGCAAGGAAATGTGGTCATGTTTGCCGTCATCAACTGACTACATTATATTTCAATAGTGGTATGATACTTTAATAAGCAAATTGGCTTGTGCTAATCAACAGCCAGACGCATGTATCAGTGGAGGCAGGCGTGGTGTGATGGTGTCATGTGTGTGATGACAGGGAACTGAAGATTTAACTAAATTTTCAGGTCAGGTTCAGAAGAACTTGGCCAATCACACATTTTATGATTATTGTTTATTCTCAAGTGTTTTGCACTGTTAAATCAACAATGTTGATATTAATAATTAAAACAACGTATTGTTTGTTTTATGTCATAGGCCACTCTATGCGGAACATGATTGACCATAATCTACTAGACTTTGACTACTGTATAAACATCTTAAAACAAATGTTAGAGGTGATTTGTTATCTGCATGAGAAGGGAGTTGTTCACAACGACATTACTCGTAAGTACACAACAATAAATATTTTGATGAAGTAACATTACATAGCCTTAATTAACATAACAGTCTCTCCTTGTAAAATGTATTTGCCTTCATCAGTAAATAACATTTTATCATGTTTGTGTCAAACAATATTGATTTGTTAGGCTATAAAGTCATGGTGTCCAATATTTGTACACATGTAAACAAATAATTATGGATTATCAACTTTTACTAGTATCTTAAAAAAGCTATGTTGGATGACTTGGATTAATAAATGCAACTTACTAAATTGGAAATTATTGGTAAATTTTGGGACTTTTGTTAATACTGCTGCCCTCTGATGAGCTCCACATAATTGTAATGTACTGCTCGTAAACTGAATAAGTGGATTGAGCGTAATTCATATATATTCCCTGTTACAGGCAACAACATCATAATTTCAGAGCAACGTGGTCTCTATCTAATAGATTATGGCAGTGCCAAGCACCAGCAACTGATAGTCGACATACATCCAGACCTCGATAGTGTGTTGTGTCTTTTCCTACACTGCTTAGCAAGCACTCCACGCTGGAATAAAACAAACACTGGGGATAAGATATTATACGATTTGGTATGTCATCTCCTTCTCATGTCCTACTTCATAAAGAAACCTTGTCTATACATATAACACACAAACCTCAAGATAAAAATAATTACTTTGATATATTTTATATTATACAACACCTTTTTAAACATGTGGCTTTTTTCTGAGAAAAAGATCATACAATGGTAAACATTTCATAACAAAGAAGGCATACAAATTTCAATTTATTTATGTATTGGAAATAAATTTCCTAATTTTATTCGAAATGATAATGTATCAGGTTTGTAATAAGCACTTCAATAATAACTATGATATCTGACTGAATTGTGATATTAAGGGTATAACCAATATGTAGCAAATCCTAAGCACAACATAATTTATGAGTTCTGTGATAAATGACATAATAAGCTACATTTGTAGAGGATGACTGACAAAGAATTACCACCTGGAATGCCAGATTGGGTTGATATCCTGATATACAAGGGATTTGGTTACCATGGACACGAAAAGCACAATGCTGGCGAATTACTCGCCATCCTCAATAACACTTTTGGTGAAGCTACAATGTTCTTTCTCTTCTCTTAATGTCTGTTAAACATATGTATTTTTCAAACACTTTCCTGGCCACAATGCGCTTCTCTCCTACTCTTCGTTCACTTGTGTCATGACCTGTGTTAACTTCCTGTGACCTCTGTTCACTTCTCTCATGACCTCTGTTCACATCTCATGACCTATGTTCACTTCTCTCATGACTTATGTTCACTTCTCTCACGGCCTATGTTCGCTCATGTTGTGACCTCTGTTCATTTCTCTCATGACCTATGTTCACTTCTCTCATGACCTCTGTTCACTTCACTCATAACCTATGTTCGCTCATGTCATGACCTATATTCGCTCATGTCGTGACCTATGTTCACTTCTCTCCTGACCTATGCTCACTTGTCTCCTGACCTCTTTTCACTTCTCTCCTGACCTATGTTCACTTCTCTCATGACCTCTGTTCACTCCTTTCATGACTTCTGTTCACTCTTGCCATGACCTCCATTCACTTCTCTCTCAGTTCTCCCATAGTCAGTCCTCTGCTGATTATTTTAAAGTCGGAAAGACACGTGTATGCACAACCATACAAACGTGCACATGCATGTATGCTCATTCACACACTTGTGCATACACTTGCACATGCACAACTTATGTTCTAAAGTTGGTCAGTATTATATATTACAAAATTTACTCTTTCCAATGCAGGAGATACACAGCAACCCCAACCGACTCTATTCCCACATATTTGGAAGAGGCAACAAGCGAACAACAAACAGGTAATTGAGTTTCATAGTACAAAATGACATTGGTGAACATTACTGACTAACAGTCTGTTATGTTGTCTTCACAATATATTTGTGATGCCCAGCCTTGGACATCAGTGTATGTATAAATGTATGTTAGGCCTTTTATTAGTTGGTTTACATATTTTCTTAACACAGAATGAGTCAGTCGGTCAAAAATAAAATAGCAACTCAAATATGTACTGCCTACTAAAGTGTATTTCGAAATGTAGTTTTGGTAATTGTCTTTGTAATGTGTGTTCGATGAATTTGGTAGCAACACCTGTCACCTAGTGTATGAACAGTGAAATAATGCCACTGGGTCACAAGACTTGGCAAAAATTGGGAGAGCAATATCTGGTTAGGCTCACGCTGAAAACAGGAGACGTAACAACATATTAAAGTACATACAATCTGATTAGCCGTGGACTTGTCTTTGAGCACAATAAAGAAATGTTTCATTTAAAATGAGACACAATGAAAATGTTAAAAAGGTTGCTTATTTCTGTAATGCAAATATTGGGTCAACAGTAAAGCAACCATATAAATCATAAAAGGCCTTAATTACCACTATCCAATCTTGTTATTTATTCTGTTTGTTCTTTTTTAAAAATAAAGGAAACATTGTTTTTTGTAATCTTGTGTTTCCTTCACAGATTGGGACTGCTGACTTGATGATGAACTCAATCACGGTCACAGAGCAATGTTTACGAAGATACTGCTGAAAAGACTTGTTATATGACTATAGACTGTATCTCTTCATTATTGGATAAAATATATAACTCGTAATTGGTACTGTGCCACTACATATCTGTATTGACATCAAGCATGGGGCAATTAACTTGAAAAGTTAATGAATTAAATTACAATTAACACATAAATGTTCCAATTAAATTAAATTAACCTCACACATTTCTCAGGTCAATTAAATTAAATTAAATTAACCTCCCAAATTTTTCAGTTAAATTAAATTAACAATTAACCTTAATTAAATTAACAATTAAATTAACAATTGAATTATGTTTTGGTAGAAATGCAGATTACATTCATATGTCACTGTAAGTTTAAGCACTTGATACAAGTCATCATTGAAATAATAATATGCTAATTGTTATGTACATATTTTATAACAGTTCTAAACTCACAAGTAGGTTACTGTCACGATAGTACAGACAGACAGACAGACAGACAGACAAAATCGTTTATTTATCCATTTGTACATAGTATTACATTAACAGTAATTCCTATTAATTAATATATTTAGTACAACGTGGATTTGGGAGACTCCTATTAAGACTAAAGAAGTCGCTCTCATAGGAGCCACCTTGGTACGTTTTCATTGAATTTATTGTATATTTCCGCTTGTGTAGATTAACGTTAACACGTACAGCTAGATTAATTATTTATTATTGACCATGCGTGCAAGTGTAGCAGTTAACTTCGGTGCATATGCATACATAGCTTTTTATAATAATTTTTTTAGCATAAGATATATATCCCTGTAAGCTGTGTGTGGTCACCTTGTCTTTTAATATGTCTGGAGTATTGTTGATGATATGTGGTAAATTATATTTCAGACACTTTTTTGCAAATTCGTGTTGTGTTCTAAATGTGTGTATTTTGTTGTGTTTACGCGTGAAATGATTATGTATGTGTGTATTCTGGTTTATCGGCCAGCTTTGTAAGTATGCTGGTAATTGTTTGTGTATGAATTTATAATAAAATCGTAGTATCTGTACTTTAAGTAAGTCTTCAACCTTTAGAACAGAGAGGCTTTTAAATAATGGTTCCGTATGTGAGTTATATTTGGTTACAGATATTATTCTAATTGCTTTCTTCTGTAATTTTATTATCCTATTACACTGGTAGCCCCAAATCATTAGGCAGTAATTTATGTGGGGTAATATTAATGAATTATACAGTATAATTCTGATACTTTTTGGTAAGACATGCTTCAATTTGTTTATAATTCCGATTGTCCTAGAACACTTATTTGCTATTTTCTCAATGTGTTTATTCCAATTTAAATGTGTGTCTAATATTAAACCTAAGAAGTTGAAATGTTGGACTCTTTCAATGTTTACACCATCTATTGTTAGTGTTGGTACTGTTACCTTTTTGTTTGGCATTTGAAAAATCATATATTTAGTTTTGTTGATATTTAATGTTAATTTATTTAATTTTAGCCATTCTGCTATGTTGTGTAGTTCTGTATTTATCATATGTTCAGTATTTGGATTGTTTGTACCATTTGTAAAAGACCCGAGCGTACTTACTAGAGAAGTATCATCGGCATATGTAATGAATTTAAAGACATTACTGGCTTGTGAGAAATCGTTAATATATATAATGAATAACAGAGGACCTAGTATTGAGCCTTGTGGGACTCCCGTGTTTATAGGTAAGACATTTGATTTTATGTCATCAATTTTTACAAATTGCTCACGGTTTGTTAAGTAACTCTTTAGTAATTGTAATGCTGATGGTTCCAACCCATAATGTTCTAATTTTTTTAAGAGGATTGTGTGGTCAAGTGTATCAAATGCTTTCGATAAATCAAGATGGGTAATTGGTTGTTATCCAAGTGTGTAGTGATCCTATCAACTATTTCTAGAGCTGCATATTCAGTTGAATGGTGGGGTCTGAATCCATATTGACTATCAGACAGTAGTTTTGTATTAGTAAAATACATGAGTAATTGGTTATTCATAATTCTTTCCAATACTTTTGAAATAACAGGCAAAAGGGATATTGGTCTATAATTTGTGAATAATGTGGGATCATTTTTCTTAAATATAGGAATAACTTTTGCTACTTTAAGTTTGTCAGGAAATTGTCCTGTGTTCAGCACTTGATTTATTAATAATGTTAAAGGTTTCACTATGTCTGGTTCAATAAGTTTTAATAATTTGCTGGATATTCCATCACAACCATAGCTATTTTTATTTGGAAGGTTATTGATTATTTGTGATACGGATTCCTCTTGTATTTCTGTGAATCTGAAACCATTTGTATTCTTGTTTTTGAGAAATTTAGTGATATTATTTGCAGTTGTACATTGTATGTTTTCCGCAAGATTAGGGCCTGTTTCCGTAAAGATATGATTAAATTCATTAGCTATGTCAATCTTATTAGTATATGTCTTGTTATTTTGTTTAAAATATGTTGGAAATTGCGTACTAGATTTGTGTCTTGATATAATTTCATTAATTGCTTTCCATGTATTTGCTGCATTAAATTTGTATTTGTCGAAAAGTTGTACATAGTGTAATCTCTTTGCTTCACGAATGTTCTTCTTAAGTATTACGTTGTATGTTTTTAGATTAGTGCAACTTGTGGTATATTGTGCACAATCAGGATCTAACATCTTCAGTTGTTTGTATAATTTATCTCTATATTTAATTGATCTTAATATACCTTTCGTTATCCAGTTTGATTTTTTATGTCTGTATTTGTGGAATTTGACAACTTTGGTTTGTATGTATTTATTTTTAGTCGTTTCTATTATTTGATCTATAAGGTTATAATTGGAATTTGTATCCGCATTAGGACTCTTATCCATTTTGCTATAAATGTCTGCTGCATGAATGTCATGTTTAACTTTTAATAAGGCTTCATTAGTTTCCATGTGTATCTTAGTTGTTTTAGGATTTAATTGTTTGTTTTGTGTTGTGTCCATAAAGATAAAATAGGGTTGGTGATCTGAGAATTGTTTTATGAGTATACCTGCTCTGCTCTCTAGAATTGTTTTTGTTAATTTACAGAAAAGATTATCTATTAGTGTACCGTGTTTTTCTGAAAATCTAGTTGGTAGTGTAATTTGGGGATACATACTATGTGATGTAAGAAGATCAAAGAAATCACTAATCAGTTCATCTTCATTTAACTTTAGCAGGTTTATGTTATAATCACCGGCAAAGATTACATTGTGTTGTATTTGGTCTAGGGATGATAGCAATAGTGAAAATTCTGTTATAAACTGTTTCAGGTTATCAATTAGATTCCTTGGAGGCCTGTAAATATTTCCTATTATTGCTGGTTTGGTCAAACCACCTTCACTTACTTTAACAATAAGCCCTTCCCAAAGTTCATAGTTGTTTAGATTTTGAATCACTTCGTATGTATATTTTGAGTCAACGTATATGATTAGTCCTCCCTTTTTGTGTTCATATATATTGATGGAATTACTTTAGATACATAGTCTACTGCATAGGTCCACTTAGCTGCAAGTTGCCTGCCAAACATGTTTAGTTTAGACAGAGATTTGCAGAAGCCATCATTTGTCAACTTATCACACTACCAGAGGACATTCTATTGTCTAGGCCTTCCCTCCAACTCACAGGGGCATGAATGACCAGCCCACTCTAGTTAGTACAGACAGTATTAGTGCTCTGTGATGTTCTCCCTCCCATTCACACATGCCTTAACCTGATCTCTGTCAGGCTAATGACTGGAATAGTGAATGCAGGCCTTTTGGAAATGCCTGGGTAACATCCAGTAATACCAACTGTTAAATGAGCACTTAATTGAGAGTTAATTGGGAATTTGTCAATTAAATTAACCCTTTTTGGTGAAATTAATGAATTTAATTTAATTAATCTAGCCTTTCTGGTAAAGTTAATTAATTAAATTAACTTAATTGATTTAATTAAATTAATAATTGAAACTAACCCATGCCTGATTGACATCACAGGTAGAAAGAATAAAAAATATCTATTACAGGATAATAAAAAAAAAATTGGACCCACCCTCCTCCCCATCTTCTTCCTGTTTAAGGTTACCTTATGTTTTTAGCAATGTCGCGCTTAGAAAATATTGTATATTGACGATGGAAGTAAAGTCGTAACCTTCCCTATGACGCTTTCCCAGTGGACATTGGGTTTTTCATTTGGCTTTCTTTGCCCGTTCACGTGGGTTTTAGTGCGGAGTGGAAGATGACTTTCCTTCCATCCTCGATTTTAGGATTGTTTATTACTGACTTTACTGTGCTATGGTCCCACCTTTTGGGTTACTAAAGTATATAGAGTAGGAATTTTAGCAAGTAGTGTATTCCGGTGTCAATGTGCAGATGGTGATGCCATGAATTGCCTTATTAAACATAATTGCCTCTCAAGAAACTTGATATTCGATCTGAATATTTCGATGCATCCCGCGATCTTCTTCAGCAGACTGAAGTTATGGATGTGTCACATGACCAATGTCATGTGATACAAGCTGGAGCAGGACTGGTGGGAGCTCCTGACCAACATCTCGGTTCAACGTAGGTTTCTCTCTGTGGATGTTAATCGCCTTCTTTATTTTTCTCCTGTGCCAGTTCTCCTCATAGTCTAGAATTTTAACACCCATCATAGAACACTGACGGCCTGTGTTCAGTTTGTGTTCACTTATAGCTAATAGGGGTTGGCGACAAGATAGATGTTCTTTAATTATTGTGCCAAGTGTTCTGGCTGTTTCTCCTATATAGTGTTGGCCACATTCTGGGCATTGTATGTCATATACCACCCCACACTTTGCTGCCTTTGCTGTTCTGTCTTTTGGGTGTACCAACAGTGACCTCAGGGTGTTGATAAGTTTGTGGTAACCTGGGATGGCATAGGACTTGAAAATCCTTGCTAATTGCTCTGATAGTTTACTAACGTAGGGCAGACCTATGGCATGTTGTCTTCTGCTGGTTTCTGTGGTGGTGTTCTCCTTCTTTCTCCTTGGTTGCGTGATGCTAAACATCCAAATTTTGTAACCGTTTGCTTTCAGCACTTTCTTGATGTGATCCACCTCTGTGTTCTTGTCCTCCTCTTCCATTACCAGGTTTTCTGCCCTTTGGAGGAGTGTCCTAACCACTGATCGTTTGTGTTCTAAGTGGTGATTAGAATCCCAGTCCAAATACTGGCCTGTTTGGGTTGCTTTCCGATATATCATAACCTTGGTTGATCCATCATCTTTCAGGCATATACATGTGTCTAGAAAGGCTAACGTATTGTCCTGTTCTACTTCTACCATGAACTTACTGTTCTCGTCCATTGAGTTCAGATGGTTTGTGAAGTGTTCTACTTCGCTCTCTTATAACGCTGTGAATGTGTCATCTACATATCTCAACCAGATGTCTGGTCGAAATATTAGGTAATTATGTTTAATGTTAATAACCGAGATAAAGGATCATCTATCCATTCAAGGATGAATTGTATTGTGTTGTAGGAATATTACTTCATGTACTGTATTACTGTGTCGAAATGTGGGCTCTGGGACCATCATGTCAAAGCGGCTTGGCATATGTTACGGAGTCCACATTTCATTGTCTTAATCGTAATAGTATGCCATCAGGCATACCCTTAATAAACATCATTCATTTGGCCTTTTCATATCTTTACATCTGGCTTGTGTTGTTGATTGCATAAAAAACAGTTATGTTCCAATGTTGAGTCAATGGGGAGTTCAATCAAATGTGCATAAGACTTGTATATGGAACAAGACATTAATTTATTGAACAGGTTTAATTAATTAGTAGAACAAGATCCACTATTTTGCTGTGATCATAGTGTGTAATATGTCAAACGAAAGCTGAAGACTTCAAAAATAAAATGTGTGTTCTTTTTTTATAGACAGAACAAGAAATTAATTAATAGAACAAGAATAAGTAACTAATAGGACAAAATTAACTTTTTGTGCAGTTATCACAGTGTAATATATGCAATATTAAGACATTCTAACCAGGGTTTGAATCTTCTTGCTGCGTTTTCGAAGCTTGGGCAATTTCACTCACTCCCCAGTGTTGCTGTTTATTCAGATGTATAAACAAACTCACGCAAGAAGATCTGTGGAAGGGATTACATCACAATAGCCACATGGAATGTAAGAACACTTAGCCAAGCAGGAAAAATTAAGAACTCACCCATGAGATGGAAATATATACTTAGCACCTCCCTGGACTCTATGAGGCCAGGTGGAAGAGATCTGGAGAAGTACAAATATATGAAGGGCATGCATCCTACTACAGTGGAGAAAATGATAAACAGGTAAAGAGCACAAAAACTCAGTACTATGGTGCCGCCCAATATCCAGCAGGCTCATATCCATCCGCCTTAGAGCAGCACCTTTCAACATGACGGTGGTACAAGGCTACGCCCCAACAACACACTATGATGACGAACAAACAGAAGAATTGTACACCCAACTCTAGGACACCATCGACAGGGTAGACAAGAAGGACACTCTGATCGTCCAGGGTGACTGGAATGCTAAGGTGGGTGCCAATGCACGGGCAGACTGGAAAGATTCATGCGGTCCTTTCTGTAATGCCACAACCAATGGGAGAGGGCTACGCATGCGGGAATTTGCCAACTACAACAACATGGAGCTTGTTAACACACGGAGAACATAAAGCATCCCGGAGATGGACCTGGCACGCACCTAACGCAATACATCACAGTCAGATCGACTACATTCTGGTACAGAAACGGTTCCGATCCGGAATCAACAGAGCCAAAACAAGGACGTTCACAAATGTGGACACAGGAAGTGATCACGACTTTGTGATGATGACCTTCAGAGTACGGCTGAAGAAGACCAACAAGCCAAAGAAGACCAGACTCAAGTTTACCAAGACCAACAAAGAACACCAGACTCAAGTTTACCAAGACCAACAAAGAACACCAGACTCAAGTTTACCAAGACCAACAAAGAACACCAGACTCAAGTTTACCAAGACCAACAAAGAACACCAGACTCAAGTTTAACAAGACCAACAAAGAACACCAGACTCAAGTTTAACAAGACCAACAAAGAACACCAGACTCAAGTTTACCAAGACCAACCAAGAACACCAGACTCAAGTTTAACAAGACCAACAAAGAACATCAGACTCAAGTTTACCAAGACCAACAAAGAACACCAGACTCAAGTTTACCAAGACCAACAAAGAACACCAGACTCAAGTTTAACAAGACCAACAAAGAACACAAGACTCAAGTTTACCAAGACCAACAAAGAACACCAGACTCAAGTTTACCAAGACCAACAAAGAACACCAGACTCAAGTTTAACAAGACCAACAAAGAACACCAGACTCAAGTTTACCAAGACCAACAAAGAACACCAGACTCAAGTTTAACAAGACCAACAAAGAACACCAGACTCAAGTTTACCAAGACCAACAAAGAACACCAGACTCAAGTTTAACAAGACCAACAAAGAACACCAGACTCGAGTTTACCAAGACCAACAAAGAACATCAGACTCAAGTTTACCAAGACCAACAAAGAACATCAGACTCGAGTTTACCAAGACCAACAAAGAACACCAGACTCAAGTTTACCAAGACCAACAAAGAACATCAGACTCGAGTTTACCAAGACCAACAAAGAACACCAGACTCAAGTTTACCAAGACCAACAAAGAACACCAGACTCAAGTTTAACAAGACCAACAAAGAACACCAGACTCAAGTTTACCAAGACCAACAAAGAACACCAGACTCAAGTTTACTAAGACCAACAAAGAACACCAGACTCAAGTTTACCTTGGACAAACTGATGGACCCTGCCATCTTGGAATCATTCCAAGCAACAATTGGCGGGAAGTTTGCACCACTGAGAAAACCTAGAAGCGATGATCACCAACTTTAACGTAGTGATGCTAGAAAAACGCAGTGATGCTAGAAACAGCAAGTGACATCCTAGGAAAGCACCGCCGAAAGTCCAAACCCTGAGTCACAGACGAAATTCTTGAAATGTGTGACACTAGAAGAGACTTGAAGAGAGAAAAGAACACGGAAGAAAGAGTAACAAAGTACAGTGAGATCAGCAAGAAGGTTAGGAAGGGAATGAAAAAGGCCAAAGACGACTGGATAGAAGAAAGTGCACGGAAATTGAAGACTGCCTCACCAACAACAACAGCAAGAGAGCTTACCAAGTCGTGAAAGAAAGACAAAGAAGGGAAAAGCCTCACTGAAGAAAAAGACGTCATCAACAGGTGGACGGAGTATTACTCAGAACTATACAACTTCCAGACCAAAGCAGTCCCCTGTGTCCTAGCCAGACAGTAATCGTCCAACGAGGACGACTTTCCAATACTACGCGAAGAAGTTGAGATAGCTGTAAGATCATTGAAGAATGGGAAAGCTGCAGGAAACGACAACATCCCAGCGGAGCTGTTAAAGAAGGGAGGAGAAGCGGTGATAGACATCCTCACCAACATATGCAACAAAATCTGGCAGACTGCAGAGTGGCCAACAACATGGACTCTATCACCGATAATTACTCTTCCCAAGAAAGGAAACCTACGACAATGTCACAACTATCGAACCACCAGTCTCATTAGCCACGCGAGCAAAGTGATGCTGAAAGTCATATTGAACTGATTGAAACCGCAGGCGGAAGAAATCATCGCCGAAGAACAGGCTGGTTTTCGCAGTGGAAGCACCACAGAACAACTATGCAATTTCCGTGTTCTGTGTGAGAAATACCTACAACACCAGCAGGAATAATTCCACGTCTTCATTGAATTCAAGAAGGCTTTTGACAGGGTTTGGCATGACGCACTCTGGGCTACAATGAAGAAATACAACTTTGTTCATACCATCGAACAGCTGTATGCAAAAGCCAGAAGTGCAGTACTCGTGCATGACAAAATAGGTGAATGGTTCCACACATCAGTCGGAGTCCGTCAAGGATGCCTCTTGTCACCGACACTGTTCAACATGTTCCTGGAATGAATAATGACATATGCACTGGAAGACCACAATGACACAGTTAACATTGGAGGACGCACCATCACCAACCTTCGGTTCGCTGATAACATCGACGGGTTGGCTGGAGAGGAAGAAGAACTCGTCAACCTGGTGAACCGACTGGACGAAACATCAGCCATATATGGAATGGAAATTAGCGCCGAAAAAACCAAGATAACGACAAATAAGATGAGGAAGACAGAGGAAGAGATGGACAGATAACATTGAGGAATGGACAGGAAAAAGCTTTGCAGAAACTCAGGCACTAGCACACAACCGCCAAGACCGGAACCGACTTGTGCAACGTTCACTGGAGCAGCACCCTATGACCCAAGCGGGGTACGGGATCAGTAACAGTAACAGTATAAACAAGTATTTGGCTACTTCAAATTCTGGTAAAATATTATCACCATCGTCTTCCATTCCTTCCATCAGCTATTTCCTGGTCATTTGTGGTGGTTTCACTGTCCTCCTTTCTTAAATGTGGTAGGACTGGTTTTACCTTTTGCTTACTTCTCACATAGCTATAGAAAACCTTTGTTTTGTCTTTCATTATCTTCACAAGCTTATTTTCGTACTCCCTTTGTGATTTTTCCCGAATACTATTATTCTTCTTATATTACTATCTTATATTCTTTGTTCCTCTCAATCAAGTGTTACAATGTCCTGGTGGGGCGGTGGTTACAACATGGGGCTCTCAATCAAGTGTTACAATATCCTGGTGTGGCAGTGGCGCAGTGGTTAGAACATGGGACTCTCAATCAAGTGTTACACTGTCCTGGTGCGGCGCTGTTGTTAGAACATGGGACTCTCAATCGAAGAACCTGGGTTCGAATCCTCTAGCTGCCGTTTCAAAGCTTGAACAATTTTGTTCACTCGTTGCTCTAGTTAACTCAGCTGTGTTAATGAGTACCTGGCAGTACAGGGAGATCGGATTCCAGTGATGGAATTATAAGAACTAACAGCTTTCACGCAGCAATGGGAAACTTTCATTCAAAGGGTGATTCAGTTGTTACACCGAAGGGGCGCCACGGGTTACCAGTCCTTTTGTTGGCATCCAAGTGTACGGATGTTCGTAGTCATTATGAGTCATATCCATCGGTGCAAAAAAATTCCTGCACATCGAAACCTTTAAAAGTCATAATGGCATCTCCCCGATCAAATATTTGGGACAAATTACTTCTTTCTACAATTTGCCTGTCACTAGTAAATCCAGCAAAAGCCAGTGAAATATAAGGAACCTGACCACCTTTTTTGTTTTTATATGTTGAGATCAACCAACCAAGTTTATTCTGAGAAAACTTAATAGTTTACATGATAGTCTTTACAATGTTACATATTATTACATTTTGTGAGCTCGGTCAGCTGGTTATACATGTGCCTAATATAATAAGTATTTTAAATAATACTTAAATACCAAATATTGTTTGTTGAGCGTCAGCTGTGGGATTTTTAACTGGACATCGGTCATTCAGTAGCATAAAAAATGGCTCGAACAGTAGGACATTTTGCTTTAAAATCAGTTGGAGCATCGTGCCGAACAGTATCCCTCTCAGGCTCGATATTAATCCTGGTCTACTGCTATGAATTTCAGTAAGAAACACACATATATGTCTGTCTTGTACACATCTGGTTCTGTAATTTCAAATATTTGTGCTAGAGCTAGTTCAAATTTTGGTTTGCAGATATTTCAGTTTGTAGACTGCTGGTTTTTTTTATATACACTTACTAGCTCAGAACATTCACCTAACTTCCACTGTGCATAACATAACATTTTAAAATATATATTATATATGTGCATATACATTATATACTTTTTAATTATGTCATAGTAATTTTACTCTTTTTAGGTATTAATGGGTTTAATTGGTAAAAACTGCATACATTTTGTAAAATAATTCATTGTCAACAGATGAATCAGTATTTTACATGATACATGTCTATCATCCAAACCTTGCATTTTGCCCTGCCTGTGGGAAGCTCATGCCCAACTGTTTTTATGACATCAGTTACATAACAACAATTGTGACTATGTAAACAGCCTGCTGGCTCAGTACCAGAAGTCCACCAGAGGACCAGCTCCCCCACCTTCAGTTACATAACAGCAACTGTGACTATGTAAACAGCCTGCTGACTCAGTACCAGAAGTCCACCAGAGAACCAGTTCCCCACCTTCATTTACATAACAACAACTGTGACTATGTAAACAGCCTGCTGGCTCAGTACCAGAAGTCCACCAGAGGACCAGTTCCCCACCTTCAGTTACATAACAACAACTGTGACTATGTAAACATCCTGCTGGCTCAGTACCAGAAGTCCACCAGAGGATCAGCTCCCCACCTTCAGTTACATAACACCAACTGTGACTATGTAAACATCCTGCTGGCTCAGTACCAGAAGTCCACCAGAGGATCAGCTCCCCACCTTCAGTTACATAACAACAACTGTGACTATGTAAACATCCTGCTGACTCAGTACCAGAAGTCCACCAGAGGACCAGCTCCCTACCTTCAGTTACATAACAACAACTGTGACTATGTAAACAGTCTGCTGACTCAGTACCAGAAGTCCACCAGAGGACCAGCTCCCCCACCTTCAGTTACATAACAGCAACTGTGACTATGTAAACATCCTGCTGGCTCAGTACCAGAAGTCCACCAGAGGACCAGCTCCCCCACCTTCAGTTACATAACACCAACTGTGACTATGTAAACAGTCTGCTGACTCAGTACCAGAAGTCCACCAGAGGATCAGCTCCCCACCTTCAGTTACATAACAGCAACTGTGACTATGTAAACAGCCTGCTGACTCAGTACCAGAAGTCCACCAGAGGACCAGCTCCCCCACCTTCAGTTGCGTAACAGCAACTGTGACTATGTATATACACAGTTTGCGATCGTACGGGTAGATGGGTTTTCAACCTTGACCATACGAGTCAATCATCTGTATATACTGTATAATCTGGTGTAAAATGATAGTTAATCAGATTGCGTTATGGCAGCGTATGCTGTTGTGCTGTATAACGCATTTATACGCTAATCGTGTTTCGGCCGGTCGCGTTGACACGAACAAATAGCAGGGATCTCCGCCACTCCCCCATACGATCTCATGGCGGGAGATTTTAATGAATGTTTTCCGTTAGTGGCGCCACCTACCGAATGCTTACTTTCACTTGTCCGACTCTCACTCACCTTCGTGAACTCGGAGAGAAGAGTCTGGCCACAGGCGCGTGGTCTCGTTGTTACCACTCCATTTTTGTGAAGACGTTCCCGTAAAGCGCCAGCAGCCAATCAGCGTCATTATCGAGATTCTACACTAACAATTGTTTTGTCAGATTTAAGTTTTCCGTCCGACAGTGTCAAAATAATCAAAGTTTAAAATTAATTCGAATTGCATCGTATAAACTGATGCCCGGATGACATGGTAATTAGCTAATTATGTATACAATCAGAATCTAGGTGCATACATAATTTCCGTCACAATAAAAAATACACTTTGCGTCCGGGAAAAGCGTCCGCCAAAAAAACGGGAATATTTACAAGTGAAGCTATTCTTAGGTTTTTGGTTTTATTAAGTTTATTTACATCTATGATTCATTAAAAGAAAAGAGGTACATATTGTTCACTCCTCTTTACTGAAATTTCTGCTGCAGTTAGGTGTTTCTGTGTGCAAATGCCTGGATTACATGGATATGTGAACAATTAGATATTCATGTGTGTAAATGCCTGGATTACATGGATATGTAAACAATTAAATGTTTATGTGTGTAAATGCCTGGATTACATGGATATGTAAACAATTATATATTCCCATGTGTAAATGCCTGGATTACATGGATATGTAAACAATTAGATGTTTATGTGTGTAAATGCCTGGATTACATGGATATGTAAACAATTATATATTCCCATGTATATATGCCTGGATTACATGGATATGTAAACAATTAGATGTTTCTGTGTGTAAATGCCTGGATTACATGGATATGTAAACAGTGCATCAACAGCAACAATCTAATTTGTACATGTTCTGTGGATTTGTTTTCTCTTAACCCATTTTTAGGCTTAACTTTTTGAAAGGAATAAATAAATCCTCAATCTTTGAAGACAAAATAAACATTGAACATGAATATTGCCGCCACACAAACTAAAACAAACACACCTTTTCTCACAGACATTTACTGCTACACCAACCTGGCAATGTGTTTTAGTGTTTATACATTTTGTATGTTATCATTTTTACAAGTTATCTGTAATTATTACTTAACAATAAAACATCAAGATGCTGTAGTTCTTTATCAGACATTGTGATTACAAATTCACTTCCACATTTTGATGTTCACATTTTCATCAGACATGTTTCAATTGGAAATGACTGTTATTTCATTTCCACAAGTCCAGGCATTCATCCAGCAATCTTGTTAATTCTTCTGCTATCCCAGCATGCTTTATAGCCTTGATGACTTTTTCTATGGTCGTGTTGTCCTGGCAACAAAAATACAAGATTTATTAACTGAAATATCCAAAATACTTTGAATTTATAAACATGGTAGGTCACTTTTAATTAAACTAAGCTACAGTGATTACATCGAACTAGCATATCACCGAGTGACGGACACCTGTAAGACTGTCAACGGAAATCCATAAGACCCATTGCCTCCTTGGTGGCATGTTTGGTAACACTATTATGTGCTTCACTAATAATGCTGTCCAATATCTTGGGCCAAGAACGAGGGAATACTGTACAAAGTAGAAGAGAGATATGAGAAGATTGAGAAGATTTAAACTGTTTATACTGTTATGCTAACCTAGTGATCACCATAAAAGAAAATAGGCGCTGTTTGCCGAGGTCACAGTGTTAGATTATGAAATATTTTTACAACAAATCGTCAAGATCAAGTTTGTTGTACCAAATGTTTCTCCAGCCTGGAGCGCCACCTATGAAGAAGCTTCAACACTGATCTGTAGGCAGACTGACGTCATTGCAATGTTTGCTGGAAAGCCATGCAGCACAACCTGGTAGACAAACCATAAACTGAACTACTTGAGCAACATGCCATAGATAAAACTGTGGCTAGCGTAATAATTTATAATAACAAAGGACATTTTCACGTTACTGAATTAAAAGTGTTGTCCATTAAACAGACTGAATGCATATACAACTGTTGTATAAATGCATACTTTAAAGAAACCTCGAAATCTCTACAATGATTAAGATATACAGGATTAAAAAAAGGAATTGGAATGAAAACATATGACATATATGTGAAAATAAGGTTTATGTTACATAGAGTTGGAGTAACGATGCGTTTCTATAAACATGATATTCGTATGAAGTGGAACGTCTAAAAGGAGGTTTCAGTCCGTCTATCACCCGTGGTGGCTTTCTCTCCCTCCCTCAATTCCTCCCTGTCCCTGTCAATCCACTCCCCCGCTCCCTCTCCCCCCCCCCCGCCACGACTCCTTCACTGGAGGCGCTTTGTCAAAAATGGTAGACATGAGTTAATGATGCTGTCTTTGTTTTATCTTACATCTAAGTTTGTCATCTACGTCCGGCATGGTGTCATCTCCGTCACGACTAGACTGTCATGTAGACGGCACACCGTTAAATTCATTAGCAGCATTGTCCCTTTTAAAAATGGCTGGTGTATGCTGTTTGTAGATGATAGGGTAACACGATTTGTCATGAGTTTATTACTCTTTTTGTTTGATTATTTCACGAGGTGCGTAGATGACATGTAATAAAGCTAAGCCTAATAACCTAAGCACCTGTCTCCTGTCCAGAAACGTGGACTTTCGGACGCGAATCGCAGTGAGAAATATCGCTGTCGGTTTGGATGTTCAAATATGACCATTACATGACTGTCACGCCAGGGGGAGATAGTAGTTCTTTAGATGTTCGACACAGACGTCGCATCGAAGTAGTTCTAACGTAGATGACAAGGAATCGTGGTACAAGGACTTTGTCGGAAAACTTCAATTATTCAAAATGTTTGATACCTAACATAATGTTAGTGCATACTGAAGAACAATACAGTACATAGGGAACAGCGTACACGCAGTACGTTATTTAATGTGCATTCATTACACTAAATGTTAGTGCATACTGAAGAACAATACAGTTCATAGGGAACAGCGTACACGCAGTACGTTATTTAATGTGCATTCATTACACTAAATGTCTACCAGGACTAACCAATTTTCGAGTAAGAACGCTGAAAGTGTTATGATATATAGCGAGAATAACAATTTCCACTGTGAAAATTGTTTCAAATATGAAGAAGAGTTCATTTATAAGATATATCGTTTTAACAGTTTTTTACAGAGAAATTCCGCACGACTCCAATTTGTCCTATTTCCACAGCATGACCCAACAACGGCCTCACAAAACTGAACTAAATCAACTGAACGACCTGTAACTAATGTGAAGCTTGACAGACGAACTAATGGTCGATATGTAACAGCCATAACAGTGTTGGCAGTAGCCTCTGTGGCCGAGTTGACTTGGTGGTCGGCTTTCTAAACATTAATATTTTAGCCACGGGTTTGATTCCCGTAAAATGTGTTCCAACAGTTTAGGATACTGTTTATATTGCATTTAGCTGTGTTGTATTGCTAATCTAATCTACGTAAGTTAATTAAGTAACAACGCACAAACACACACATAAAAAGTTATATTAAGTTGTATGTGTACTGTTTTTTGTGTGTGTGGTCACCCTGTACAATAATAATAAGGTTATTCACATATTCGCAAGTTATCAGATCTAACGATCAGGTCAAATTGTTTCGACACTTTATTATACCGACTTAAAATATCACTATCACACTTCATACATGAACATCAACAAACATGATTCACGATGGACTAAATGAATTGTGGGAGTACATTTAATATAGTCACACTAACTTAGTGTTAATTCCGCCTGTGGTACACTTCTTGTAAAATGTACTATATTTCACGTCATAAGATTTCTCTCCACTGTGATTGCGCATCTACGTACCTTGAAAGGAAATGTACAAGTTCCATGGGATAACAGTTTCTGGGTCATTGTCACTGAGGTTGGGACACAGCGACACTAACAAAAGCACGGTTGGTTAAAAAAATAATACACATACAAAGCTGTTACAATTGTGAACTTTGTTTTCATTTCTTAGAAAAATACACGATTTGGTGATGACATTGAATATGCCAGTTTTACGACATGCAAATATTAGTGATCGCTGTAAGGCAATAAATTATATTTCTCCACAAGTATCACATGTCAACTAGATGTCATATTTGAAGGGTGTCTCCGCTGTATATGTAGGTATATGAACAGCTAATGCAGTAGAACGAACACACTGCGACACACTAGTGTTACACCCGCAAGGTTTCTACTCAATATTAGGTGCGTCAATGTTTCTCCAAGCTTCTATTCCAGACAATCCACGAATGTCACCTGAATGGCTTATAACCAGAATGAGTGACATTTCACACATCCACTATGGGCAAATTGTAATCTACATGCGCCACACGCCAAGGGTTTCTAACCAGTATAAGTGGGCAGATTACTTCAAATGTCCACTACTGGCAAAGGGCAGTCCACAAATATCATGTATATGACGCTTTAAATTACCAAGCATAGCAAAATCTGCACAACAAATGTCACACATGAAGGGTTTCTCACCAGTACGAGTGGGAATATATCACTTTCAGTGATGTGATCCACTCCTTGAAGGATTCCTCACCAGTATGAGTGCGGATATGTCTCTTCAAACATTCACTTCGAGCAAACAGTGATCCACATTTGTTACACTCGAAGGGCTTCTCACCAGTATGCGTACGGATATGACTCTGCAAATCTCCACTCCGGGTAAACTGTGATCCACACGTATCACATTGGAAGGGTTTCTCGCCAGTATGAGAGCGGAGATGTTCATTAAAAGTTCCTCTATTAGCAAACTGTGATCCACACATATCACACAGGAAGGGTTTCTCGCCAGTATGAGTGCGGATATGTAACTTCAAAGATCCACTTGCAGCAAACTGTGATCCACATGTGTCACACTCGAAGGGTTTCTCGCCAGTATGAATGCGGATATGTCTCTTCAACTTCAAAGTGTGTGTGTGTGTGTGTGTGTGTGTGTGTGTGTGTGTGTGTGTGTGTGTGTGTGTGTGTGTGTGTGTGTGTGTGTGTGTGTGTGTGTGTGTGTGTGTGTGTGTGTGTGTGTGTGTGTGTGTGTGTGTGTGTGTGTGTGTGTGTGTGTGTGTGTGTGTGTGTGTGTGTGTGTGTGTGTGTGTGTGTGTGTGTGTGTGTGTGTGTGTGTGTGTGTGTGTGTGTGTGTGTGTGTGTGTGTGTGTGTGTGTGTGTGTGTGTGTGTGCGAATGTGCATATTTAGCGAGCTCATCGATGTGAAGTTTGACTAATAAATGTCACTTCTTGACGATGTCGTCAGTGTGACTGGCCTTGCTCTTTGAATGACCACGTATTGTAAAGCATGTTCTACTTGGGACACGGCACTGTGTTGTTGAAGTCAGTATATATTAACATCTCCCATTATGATACATTCGGCTTTATTCATCTTTTTATACCGTTTTGTATTTTTCTGTTAACCTCTTCGTTTATGCTTGGACTTTGGTCAACTAATCCAATAGTCAATGTTGAATTTCCTGTAACTATATTGCACCAAATAGCTTCATCGCAATTTGCTTCCCTTTTTATTTTTATTTCGTATGCCCGAATATATTATTTAATATATAAAATGATTCCCCGTCCCATTCTTCCAATTAAATCTCTCCTAAACATTACGTATCTTGTTAGTCCCAATTCAGCATATTTTGTCTTTATTGGCCCACGATTCGGTTACACCAATGTGACGGTTAATATATGTTTAATTCCTTTTTCTTATTTACTATGCTCGTTGCATTTAAACACACGCATTTTAACCAGCATTAGTAATGTTTTCCGGACATTTTGTTACTGGTTTGTTTGAACTAATGACCTCTTCTCCTGTTTGAAACACCTCTAAGTAACCCAATCCAAATTCCTCTACCCTGCATAGATGTTGAACTAACGTGTTAATTGCCATCATCCGCCAATTTCGAAATACCAGTCCCTGCTTCTCATTACCGGTAGAATTATCTGCTTAGCTATTATAACTAACTGCCTGTAATTCCTAACTATGCAAGTTGCACCCCCCCCCCTCTCGTCGTTTTTATTCCCTATGTGTACTAAAATAGAATATCTCTTGCCCGGACCCACAATTGTTTCAACTGGCGTGGTATACTCTGTTTTTTTTTTGTCTTTGGGACGAATAAATATTTCCTGTTTCCCGTTTCCTGTAGTCTTAGTTGTAGTGACCCCCACAGGTGCATATAACCAAAACTTTTGTTTCCCATTAAATGTTTGGCAGATATGTTACATATGGCGCAATAAGTTTGGTACTACGTGTTCCAGGCACGTGTGTATGGCAGAGACAGGAGGGAAACGTTTGAGTTCTACATCCGGGAGTCGAACAACACTTTGACGCAGGTTAGGTGACTCGTGTGATGCACCAAAAAACATAGAGTAGCGTGGTGCAAGTTTTCCACCACTACTGCATTTTATATGGTGTGTTATTATCACAGCCACGGTTATATATGTTGCATATATTTATTATTTATTTATTGGAAAATTGGTTATATTAATCCCAAAAATCGAACAATAAAACCTAGTTAGTTACAGGTTGTATTCAAACAATGTCAAACAAACATGATAAACACAATTACAAAACAAGCGCATGCTCAGAGTATATTTATCACTCAATTGATACAAGTGGGGTTCATTTCACATATAGTCGTGAAAATACCGTACATGTATTAGACGGATTAGTTTAACAACAATCCCAACCATTGCCAAGTTGAACACTGTGAAAGCTGTTCGTGTTAGCCGGGAATCTTCAATGGCGTTGAATCATATGCGATAGCCGACAATCCGACAAACCATCTACACAACAGTATGATGAACTTTGTAGCAAGTCATTGGCTTATCGAGAGTCCAAACATGTTATAATCTGCATATAGTCTGCCCTTGTCAGATTCTGTCAGTTCTATTTTTAAATATATTCACGCTACTAGCATTAACGCAATAATTTTATATTTTGTTCCATTCATTTGTCACTATCTGTGAGAATGAGTATTTTCTCATATCCAAACTATATTGTTCCTTAACTAATGCTGCTTATTGTCCTCTCGTTCTGCTACTTTCCTTAAGTTTGAAGAACGTACTCCTATCAATATTCTCATAGCCATTCACTACTTTAAACACTTCTATTTGGTCTACTCTTAGTCTCCAGGTCTCTAGTGTTACAAGCCACATTCTAGTAAGCGGTGTTCATAAATAAGGTCTCTCAATTCTGGAATCATTTTAGTTGCTCTTCGTTGTATTCTTTCTAGAATAGTCTACGTCCTTATTACGATACGGCATCCATGCTTATATGCAATATTCAAAATGCCGTCTAACTGTTGCTTTGTACAGGGGCACAATTAGCTGTTTTTTCTTATATGTGATAGTTCTCCTAATTTGCCCTAGAATGTGAAACGTTCATGCTATCACTAAATTTTATTCCTAAGTCCTTTCTTTTTGTGGTTCTACCTAGTACATCATCGCCCATTTTATATTCTTCGTCCATGTTTCCATAGTTTAAGTAACAATCTCTGATGTGGCACTTTATCGAAAGCTTTGTATTTATCAGTACCTGAAACACTTCTATTTGGTCTACTCTTAGTCTCCCAGGCTCTAGTGTTGCAAACCACATTCTAGTAAGCGGGTTTCATAAAAAATATATGTAATAATTTTAGTTGCTCTTCGTTATATTCTTTCTAGAATAGTATACGTCCTTCCTACGATATGGTCTCCATGTTTGTATACAGTATTCAAAATGCCGTCTAACTATTGCTTTGTACAGGAGTACAATTAGCTGGCTCTCCTTATATATGATAGTTCTCTTAATTAGCCCGATAATGTGATTACCTTTTGAAGCACCTATCCCACATTGCTCTGAAACTTTCGTATTGTCACTAAAAGTTATTCCTAAGTTCTGTTCGTTTGTTGTTCTATTTAGTACAGCGTCGCCCATTTTATATTCTTCATCCATGTTTCCATAATCTAAGTAACAATCTTTGATGCGGCACTTTATCGAAAGTTTTCTGAATATCTAAGTATCCACTGGTCACCCATCATCTACCCACTTTATAATTTCTTCCAAAAACATAAGATTTGTTGGATATGACCTTGCTTTTAGGAGTCCATGTTGATATGTATTTATTCATTTATGGTTGAATAGAATGCCATCATGTTGTATCTAATTAATGTTTCTAGTAATCTGCCTGGGAAACATCCAGCTACGCTGCAATTGCGCGAAGACTATTCGTTCATATTTCCACCACTGTCTGTATTGCCAGGTACTAATTTATACAGCTGAGTGATAAAGTGGGGTGATAAAACTTGCCAAAGGTACAAAGCGACCGCAGTGGGATTTGAAGCTCTTGGTTGAGAGTCCGGCCTTCTAAGCTGTGTTGGTGGTATCCCATCAACTCCATGTGATTTATTATTTTCCTTTTCTGAATACAGGGGGTGAGGACCAACAATTTATATTTTTTATTCATGATAGCTTCCTTATTCAGCACGTGCTAGAACCAACCAGGGGAGATAATGTGTTAGATATAGTTTTGTCATCATAAAAAGAATTAGTGGACAATGTAAAAATACTTGAGCCATTGGGTTAAAATCTCCCATTATGATACATTCCCCTTTACTAACTTCCTTTATATCATTTTGTATTTTGTGTTATCCTCTTCGTTTATGTTTGGATTTCGGTAAACTAATCCAATAATTAATTTTGAATTTCCTGAAACTATTTTGCACCAAACAGCTTCGTCGTAATCTGCTTTCCTTTCTAATTTTATTTCATAAGCCTGAATAAATTCTTTAGCATATAAAATAACTCCCCCTCCCCTTCTTCCTATTCGATCTCTCATAAACATTACGTATCCTGTCAATCCTAATTCAGCATCTGTTATGTCTGTGTTGGCCCATGATTCGGTAATACCAATTATGTGAGGGTCAATATCTTCTACCATAACGTTTAATTCGTTTTTATTATTTACTATACTCCTAGCATTTAAACAAACGCATCTATAACCTGCTTCAGTAATTTTTTTTCGGACATTTTGTTATTGGTTTATCTGTACTAGTGGCCTCTTGTCCTGCTTGAGGCATCTCTAAATAACCCCCCCGCGCTTCTAGTAGTGTTTACTACCAAAAATATTAGTTATGCTACCTATGCCACTGTCTACTGCTGCTGTGAGTCCATCCGCAAATACTTCTGTCCCCTTTCCACTTAGATGAAGACCGTCCTTCATGTACATATCAGCCCTTCCAACAAAACTTCCCCACAAATCCACAAACCCAACTTCCTCTTCCCTACATAGCTTCTCGACTAGCATGTTAATTGCCATCCCCCGACAATTTCGATATCTATGACCCCTCCTTCCCATTACTGGTAAAATCCCTGACAGTATTACCTGCTCAACCCGCGTCTGCTTTAGTGTTCTGACCAAATTCCTGTATTTCCTAACTATGGCAGTTGTACCCTCCCTCTCTACGTTATTTGTCCCTACGTGTACTAAAACAGATCCACCCTTGCCCGAACCCACGATGTTTTCTACCCTCTCAGTTGTCGCCTGGCCCCAGGCAAGCAAACTGGCACGTCATCTCCCTTGTTTAAGACTCTGTCGGTCTTCCTAACTATTGAGTCCCCCACAAACACCCTCGCTCTCTTTCTCACCCCCTCTATCACTGCCTCGGAATAGCTCTTCCGATGGATCCACTCCATTACATTCTGTCCTGCAGCCTTGTCACTTGGTGGCAGACTGTTATCAGGGTCTATCTCACTCATCAACCTGTCACCTTTCCCTCCCGTCTCCTGGCTAACTTGCGCTCCTGTCGCCTTCCCTCTCGTCTCCCTCACTCCCATCGCCTTAACTATCGTCTCCTTCCCCCCGACTCATTCGCTACTGTCTCCCCCACTCCCCTTTCCTTCGATCCATTTGTCTTCCCTCTCATTTCTTTCCTTCTCGTCTCCTTTCGTCCTGTCTCCCTACGTCCCGTCTCCTTACACCTTACCTCCTCTCAGCCTCCTCCCAGGCTGTTGTGAGCTCTCCCTAGCATCTCTCTCGTCGTCTACCCCCACTTTATCATCTACTGTCCCCACACCAGAACCACTGGCACTACCCACCTGCTCTCTTCCCACCACTGCCACAACGAGCAGCCTCAGATGTTCTAACTCCACCTCAAGTTCCTTCATCCTCGTACATCCCCTACACTAAAAACTAAAACTATCCGCCTGAACCTCAGTCCAGGACTTCTCACACACGGACTTGACGAAGTCCACCCAGTTGCTACAACTGCTGCATATTAAATGCCTGGTGGCATTTACCTGCCGTTTGCACGGCGCCATCAAACAATTTAGACTTAATCTGATTGCTACGTTAGCCTTGAATAAGGCTGTTTTTTTTTTAAATAACACTTTAGGCTAATATACTTGTTAGCTATGTCTTTTCTATTAAGCTGGCACGAGCAAATAAAAAACCTGCCACCTAGCGAATACGGAGAACACTGTGTAAACAAAGCAACGAAGTAAGTGTAAACCAGCTTACGCTAAAATCCTGCTGTTAATTCCTTTTTACCAAAATCGTTTACTACAACTATGTCAGATATTACCTCATGTATGTAATTTGTTTAAATGTATCACTTTATCTAATATATATTTAACAATGTATACGATAGTTTGGTACACCAGTTTAATTCACGACCTGTAAACAAACTCCCCCTTATCGCTCATTGAATTTGAGTTAGGGAAAAATACTGCCTGTGTTAAAAAAACAGTTTCTTAATATATGTCTATAAGAAGTTTGTGTATGTAGGACTACGATAAACTACTCCTATTGTTAAAGTTGAGTTCTTAGTAACTACGCTACATCAAATTGCTTCCTCACAACCTGCTCAACCTTCCAGTGTTACTTCACATGCTTGGATAGCTTCTTTAATATTTAAAATTACTTCTCTCTCGCCCATCCTTCTTAATCATCACATAATCTGTCAGTGCTATCTCAGAATTTATTAAATATTGATGCCCATGCTTCTGTACCTGTTACTTTAGTTTCAATATCTGCTAACATAATGTTTTTTATTTAATATGCTCCTGGCATTTAGGCAAAAAGTCGAAAAAAAGGCGAAAGTCCCGTACGGCATTTGCTAAAGCATGGTGTTGGCAGTTCCGTAGCCATTTGGCTACGGAACTAATAACTTAAGTTTTAAAACCGATACGCACTAACCGTTTCACATGTGTATTCTGTGACATACAACCGACAATATGGCCAGCAGACGGCAATTCTTAGCGTGACCTTATATAGATCTATGGAAATCCCGCATGCTTTTCTCGCTCACAACAACATCCGGTTATATACAAACCTTGACAAGCACATGCGTTCTGACAAAAAGGTAATAATTTCACACTTTTACATGGTTATTGTCAGGTAACTTTAGTGATATACATATAAGAATGCATACAGACACGAAAGACGTGTTTATTGCTCTGTTTAAGGCGTTTTTGTAAGGTTTCACGTTTCATGAAAATACTTACGCTTTTGATCAACGAGATCTTCGCCTCTACTACAGTAAAAGCCAGATAGACAAAAAATTGTAGGGCGATTGACTTTGCCTACCTGGCATTAAGACATTCACAGTTACGTTCATTCTCCTAAATAATTGGTGAGCATGTCTTAGGATGTGTATTTGTACTCTTTTGAGTTATCTCTGTCAGTTCCCCTGTGCATCTAATTTAAATAAGTTACGTATATGTGTCCTTATCGACAACCCTGACAAACTCACACCCAAGAACTGCAGCACCTTTCCCTGTCAGATGAAGCCCTCTCTCGTGAAAAAAAATCATATTTGAGAGAGAGAGAGAGAGAGAGAGAGAGAGAGAGAGAGAGAGAGAGAGAGAGAGAGAGAGAGATAGGGTTTTGCCCATTCAGAATGTTCACATAGTGATTATGATAATTATATCAATCCTGTTCAAATCGTTTACAAGACAATTAATGTAGACCGCCCATACTATACAGAGTCGCAATTTCGTTTCAATTTTTTTGAAATTAAAAGCATGTCATCAGTAGTGGACAACATTACGGACGGCGTTGCAGTTGAGCTGAAATTACATATAATCATATGATGTATACAAATGACTCGGAGATCAAATGTGGACATTTAATTACACCTAAAACATTTTATTACATGAGGTAAACAACGCAACAAAATCAATATATGTATGTGTTGATTACACTTTAGGCCTTCCGAGATTCCGATTTCTGATGTTAGCACTACAGTACTGCAGCAAAGAAAGAGCTGGAAGGAGAGGGAGGAAGGGGGGAGAGAGGGGGGTAGAGGAAAAAAGAGAGCGAGATATTGATCAAGAGCAAAAGGAAGAGAGAATGGTGGACGGAGAGGGACATGGAGATGGAGACGTAGGGAGAGGGACGTAGGGAGAGGGAAAAGTAATGTTGGTTAAATTGCCAGCCCAGTCAGCTCAGATAACAAACTTTCCCAATGTTGTTGCTTCCCTGGTCTGTTGACTGAATGATTGGAAACTTCGTGTAAAACTCAACCCAACATATCTAGAAGAATTAACACGTCGTTATTATACCCGTGCACAGATGACAGGTTGAAAGGTAATGTAACTATCAGCGAATAAAAAAATAATTTTGGGGGGGTTTCGAGTATCTACGTCATATTACACTTTAATCTTTAACAATACATAATTACAGACTCGTTAATCAAATACACTATCTACACGCACTTGTTATGTCAAGTGGAAACTAATACGTCAGTATATGATATAACTGAACGAAAGAAAATGTAACTTCATCCATCGACTCGATTGTCTCTAATTAATCTCGTGCATGTGCGTACGCGTAAGCGAATGTGTACATGCCACCAACCCACTACGACGTGGTATTATGATATTGTCTGATTAACCATTAAAACATTATTTTTGTGAATATCACGTTTTGAGTAGACCGTGTAAATGAACACTGCATTTTTTTTATGAAAGGTCCGAAAAACGGGTAGGCATCTCTCAGCATTGGTCGCTAGCTACTCAATAATAACTAACGGAACAACGAAGTATCATTTGTAAATGAAAACTGAAATCATGTTTATTTAATACACTACAGAATATGAAAAAAAAGGATTTGAAAAAGTGCTTAAAACAGGTGCCAAAAAACAGATATCCTTGGAGTGAACATGCATCAAAAAACGATGTTTGTTTTCTTTCCGATACCCCCATTCCATCAATAATTAAGAATCAACTTCTGATCTAGTTTAAACAACTAATACTACCCATGCTATTGTCAATCGTTCTTTGCAGTTCTTGTGTAAAACCTGCTGCCGCCATTCCTTTTAGATTGAGATCCACATATCAACTGGCTTCCTCTCCCAACAAAAGCATCCCCACACATCTATGAATCCAACTATATATATATATATATATATATATATATATATATATATATATATATATATATATATATATATATATATATATATATATATATATATATATATATATATATATATATAGTATAGCTTTTTACCCCGTACAATAGCCAATTGGAATAACCTGCCAGCCAATGCAGCTACAGCGCCAAGTTTGGAGATTTTCAGACGGAAGATCTCCAGCTTGCAACATTAATTGATATTGCATTTTTCATGCTATCAACTTTTCCTCTCCTCAAATTGCAGTTCTACATGCACACTATCATCTTTTCTCTTTCTTCCAAATATTTTATTACTTTCTCTTACAGCACTTTAGCACGTGTGCGCACACACCGAGTCAATAAGCCTTGAAGAGAGGGTTGACTCGTACCCGGAAGAAGAAGAAGATGCAAAATTGTTTGTGGCACTTCACAACATATTCAAATACATAAAAGTGTAGTGTATAATTGCAAAATGAACAAATAAATATATTAAAATGCTGCTAGTAATAAGAATTATTATAAAATAAATATACTACAATAATTATGTAGCAATACAATACAAATAAATAAATGTATACCTGTATGTATGATTAATAATAATAATAAATCATTTAGTAAAATATATAATATTTTTAATGATAATTTTTTTTAGCCAAATTATGTTAACTATCATGAATAAGATTACTGGAATAGTAAATTGCAATGAGTAGTGGACAATGTTCATCTGGAATATACGCTAATATGCGATACAAAAGAAATGTGTCTTTAGTCGACATTTGAAGCTGGCGAGAGTGTCAGCGAGGTTTTAATAAAGTTAGGTAGGGTTCTACTGTTGAACATGAATGGTATGTGAAGGACAAGGACTTTTTAAAAGTTTCATGTAGCGGGGGTCTGTGGTTAAATGATGCCTGTTTTGTTTCATGCCTGTTTCAAACCATACCCAGGTCAGCGGGTGTTTTCATGTTGACGTACTTCATAATATCTAATTTACATTTCCACCACCAGGGAACAGCGTCAAGTGGACCGATCGCGTGTGAAGAGAGTTTGGTCGATGACACAGTAACGGTCAATGTTCAATACCTGTAGGATCCCGGGGTTGACAAAGGGTGAACTACGGAACTTGTTCAAGACAGGTACGTCTTCCACATGCTCTGAGCAAGTAGATTGTGCTGCATATTTCCGTGTGGTAGCCAGTTTGCCCCGAGATCACAGATCACACATATAACGGATCACAGTTCGTGAAATGACAGTTTTGCCTCAATGGCGCTTATTGACACGGATGTGGCCCACACCTAGGAATTCTGGAATGGACTTGGAACCCTGAATACGGTCTTCACACAAGGTTTTCAGTCTCTTCGGGAGATGAGCCAACCCCTTGTTGACACATTTCCTGGGAGGGTTAACGACGGCATCCTGCTGAAGGATAGTCTGCACAGTTGATTCCTCTCGCTGAAACCACATGATCACCTTCCAGATGGAGGGATGATGGTTGGCAACCATGCTGAAGAACTTGTTGTTCCAGCCTTCACACACATTGTTCGTTCGGTGTGAATCGGTCAGTGTGGCATCATGAACATACCATATAGCATGTGGATATAATGGTGGTGTGCGGCGAACTCGGAGGTTGGTTTGGTCGTCATCTTGGGAGCCCATCATGCGGAAACTCCCACTCACGTAATTCTTGTTGAAGTAGGCGAGAGATCTGCTTCTGGAGGAGCTGTGTCCTTCAGGTGGGTCATACCTTCTGGAGGAGCTGTGTCCTTCAGGTGGGACATACCTTCTGGAGGAGCTGTGTCCTTCAGGTGGGCCATACCTTCCAGAAGAGCTGTGTCCTTCAGGTGGGTCATACATTCTGGAGGAGCTGTGTCCTTCAGGTGGGCCATACTTTCTGGAGGAGCTGTGTCCTTCAGGTGGGCCATACCTTCTGGAGGAGCTGTGTCCTTCAGGTGGGCCATACCTTCTGGAGGAGCTGTGTCCTTCAGGTGGGCCATACCTTCTGGAGGAGCTGTGTCCTTCAGGTGGGCCATACCTTCTGGAGGAGCCACGTCCTTCAGGTGGGCCATACCTTCTGGAGGAGCCGTGTCCTTCAGGTGGGACATACCTTCTGGAGGAGCTGTGTCCTTCAGGTGGGCCATACCTTCTGGAGGAGCTGTGTCCTTCAGGTGGGCCATACCTTCTGGAGGAGCTGTGTCCTTCAGGTGGGCCATACCTTCTGGAGGAGCTGTGTCCTTCAGGTGGGCCATACCTTCTGGAGGAGCTGTGTCCTTCAGGTGGGCCATACCTTCTGGAGGAGCCACGTCCTTCAGGTGGGCCATACCTTCTGGAGGAGCCGTGTCCTTCAGGTGGGACATACCTTCTGGAGGAGCTGTGTCCTTCAGGTGGGCCATACCTTCTGGAGGAGCTGTGTCCTTCAGGTGGGCCATACCTTCTGGAGGAGCTGTGTCCTTCAGGTGGGCCATACCTTCTGGAACCTCATCGATGGGAAGGAATGCGAGTCCGTCCAGCTTACCACAGAACTTACGTGGTGACAAATCTTCGAGCCACCCTTCTGGTTCTTGATGATCTCCATGGTAAAGTATTAGTAGTAGAATGATTACAACATGTACAATAGTAACTGGTTGTTCTGAGGAATAGTGCCACCATCAGTGCTTTTATCCTGTTTTTTTGGGAGGCAATTAAAAGGGAAGCCACCAATTTGACATCTAATGTCAGTTTGAATTAAGCAAATCATCCAAGAAACAATTGGGATCAAGGAAATGGCTTCATGGCTCAATTGGAATAAAAGGGATCATCCAAGATACAATTACGGGGATCAAGGAAATGACTGCATGGCTCAATTGGGCATCAAGGGTAAGATGGGAATGGCTTCCGGAGTGAATTTGTGGATCAATGGACTATGAATTGCAATTATGAAAACTTAAAATATTTAATATCTTCTTGCCATTAGCTTGTAAACCTCAACTGGTGATGTTAATATTTGAAACTTTTCCTTTCGAGACATTTAACATCATTTAACATCACTACAAATGTAAAAATAGCAGAAACGGTGTTTCTTTCTTTCCGTTTCTTTTTTTCGTAGCCAAATTTGTTTCTTTCCGTTTCTTTCTTTCCGTTTACCCGTATAGCCATAGGAAGTAGGTTAGGGCTACAGTGTAGACGGTAGTCATTTGTTGATCCGTCTTTCTTTCTTTGTTTTGCATATTTAAGTTTGACACCTGAATGAATATATATGGGATAGGTCGGGTGTGTAGTTATGTGCCTATGTGTTGTTAAGTTTTAAGAAATTCTCCCAAGTGGGTGTTTTGGTGGCAACCCTTGGACTCCAGCAGTGACTTAATTACTATAAACAACAGCACGAACTGCTTAGGGCACTGCTGGAGTCCAAGGGTTGCTATTAAGTACCCAGTCCAAATATACCCTCCCAGTTACAAACCCCAGTCACTAGTATTTTGTAACTGTGTTTCTTGTGAAATCAATGTTTACCAATTCTTCTTAATTCAGTTGCATGACAAATGTGTGTCAGCTTTGTACATGCGATATATCTGCTAATGTTTTATCAATGTCAAGAATTTACTACAAGTAATCTAACATATTGAAAGTATTCAGATATATTGTATAATTGTGTTTTTATATATGTTATGTTGTAAAAACAAAGCTACTTACTTACATAAAAAAAGTATTAATTTGTATATGTTACAAATTAATACTTTTTTGTTAATTATTTAATTGATGTTGTTTCAGACATGCCAGTTTGTGCTGTGTTGAATTGTGGGAATGGAGAGTACAAGCTGGACCGGTGGAAGTCGGAGAATTGTACAATCCACCCATGATTTAAGAAAGGTGTAGGGCAGAGCATTTGTCCTCCTATTTTGTTCTGGTCCCGTTTCCAACAGTACGAAAAGATCACGAAGGCCGCCAGACAAGGAGGAAAACGCTTTTCCTTCTTTGTAATCAGTCAGTAGCCGAGTCCTCAGGTCCCTCTCACTGGTGTCAACCAGGTACTCAGCTAGATGACAGTACATATATATACATGGTGGCCACATTGACATACTCTTCCCTTCCCCCATCCAGTCACTGTTTAGTCCAGACAACGGATCTGGCAAAACATCACCTTGCACAATCAGAAGCCTTCGGTATTGTTCTGCTTTCTGTCTGGTTTCCTCTTTTACACTAGCTTTCTGTGGAATGCTGAATCTTTATAAAAGATATGAACTGTTGGATTAATATCAATCATCAATTTAGTATTTTTTATATGTATGTGTATCTATGTATACATTGTACTATATTGGTTGATGTATGCCTATGTATACTCTAATATGTAGTACACTTAGCAACTTATAAATAAATGTTGCTAAACTGTAAACTAGTCAATTGTAATTATTTAAGAAATGAGATTGTAAATTATAAATAGGGAATGCAAAATATAAGTTTTTATAACTTCATGCATTTCCTTTCAACATATTTGTAAAATTATTGTTTAGATTTTATATATTAACAGCATCCTGATTGATGTGTCTTGGTTCAATAGAGAAATCTTATGTATTGCTGCGCCTTGTACATATGTTTATGTTGAATAAATTCAATTCAATATAAAAAAGTACGAGGCACTGAATGCCAGCGCAACCAGTTCTTCCTTGTTGCCAGTTGTTGGCAGCCCTCTGTCGCGTAAATATTCTTGTATTTTTTTCCATAAACGGAACTCATTAAAGTTGGCCGTACCGGCGACCAATCGACATACACAACAACAAACACGAAAAGCACAAAATAACAAAAGTTCGAACGTCAACAACAATCTGACAGGCGCAGCGAGGAATGTGTTGATGTCGATTGACCTATGACATTACCCACGATGCTTTGCGTAGTTGAAACTACGAACTGGCTTATTCATTGTTCACATTCTTGATTTCTACTATTATGTCATATTTTGACTTCTTTCGACACATGGACGGTTATAAAATGAAGATAACGTTGCTATGGAACAAGCTAGTGACGAGTGAGTGAGGAAAACGCAGTATTCTCACTTTATTCTGTTCCATTTCGATGTATCCTTATTATCGCCGCCAGTTTCACACCGTCGGCTTCACCGGATCGGAGGATGTGACAAGATTAGCAAATTTCCGCCGGAATTAACGCCTCTAGTTGCATATATGTAACATCATAGTAGTGTCAGTGACTACGTCATCTTGGCGCCCACTATCTGAAGGTAAGTGACAGGTAAGCCCGGGCGTGTTATTTTACTTCTCCCATATCATGTTGACCGTTTTGGCAATATTTTACACGACTTGTTTGTTTCTGTTTCGACTTCTGTATTAAGAAAATGTCCCTAACCGACTTCCATCACCGTCGTCAAGACTAGCGATGCCAGAAAACTCCCTAATAGTGCCAGAACTAAAGAACACCGGGCATGGGCCATGGTGACAGGCTCAGCCTCAGTGCACTGCCACTGAAGCTACCAAACCTGAACTACTCTATTATAGAGGATACATGAAAACTTCCCACCCATGGCCATGCACACAAACAATAGTCAAAACCAGCTAAAAGGCACTATGCCGTGTAGTCTAATCCTAGAAGAGCTGAAGAGGGGGGTGTTTGTGTTGAATGAAATTGTTCTGTGTGTCATACCGTGTTACTAATGATGAAGGTGATTCTGTTTCAGACACACCTTTTCACACATTCACAGCATGCACACAAATACTTGTGGTGGGACGAGCGCTTGTCACCTTCTCGTGGTTCCTACTGTGGATCACGACAGCAAACGTTGCTGTCGTGTGAACTAAGAACAGCGCCCATTGGCACTATCTTGTAAACTAGGACTATTTTGTTTCATTGTGTACCTAGGGGCTTGGTACACAGTATTGATTGCTGACTCGAGATAGTAGGTGCACAGTTTTGTTACATTAACATGTATAAAGGGAAATGGTAGTTGATAGTACTTGTTACCAGGTAGATATCCGATTGACAAATTATTCACAAAGCGTGAAGTTGAAACAACGGTGATAAGAAGTCTGCTTGCATGAATGAAACAAATATTTGGCTCTTGTATTATTGACAGTTGCAGTCCGACTGATGGTTCCTGTTGCAACAGACAACGTGCAGAGGGAACATTGTCATATCTTCAAGCCAGCCTACAGCTGAACCTTGTCTACTGTCTCTGGCTTTTTGAGAGGCACCTCTTTGACAGCCTACACACGGTTGGTTAGTGCAACAAGGTAATGAACATAATGGGTTACATGCTTCCTGATATGCTCTCGTTTTCATGTAAGATTTTTTCCAGTGGGATAGAAGTTAGTTATGTTTTCGTGCTCATTCAAACTTGAATCCTCATTCATTCCTATATACATAATTAAATAACCCCTACCACAATGCGACCATAATCTGAATAAGTGAATTGACATAAATAGTACATTGTTTCACATTTGTAATTGCACATGTCCAAATTTGCTACTTTCCATGTTCAAAACTGTCAGCATCCGTCGAACTGATCTATCCGAGCCACAGTCTCAGCATGTTCTACACCAGTCAGTGGCGCACCCTGCTGGAGAGGATTGGCAACAAGAGACTGATGTATTTATTGGAAAACAGGGCGTTCTTTGTTGTGGTTGCCCCTAGCAACTACTTCCAGGTTGCAGGTAGGTAGTTACCATTGGCAACAAGACAGTATTTTACTTGCATAAGGATCTTACTGTGTCAAATCAACCAATTTTCAGGAAATTGAAAAAGTTGATGTCTCAGAAAAACAGTTAATAAAAATTAAACATGTGCAACTAAAATAAAAAAATATGCCAGTGGCCTACTCAGAATGTGTTCTAAAATTGGGAGATTCTGGTAAATTATCCATTAAACTGAGGGCTGAGATGTTAACAGTGTCACCAATAAGTGCATGCACAGTTCTATGAAATCTGTTAACCTACACTACCACTGTGACATATTATATACATAACCAACCCATCTTCTCAATCAAACAGGCTGCTATGTCAGAAAGAGGACTAGTTTAGTAAACAAATGCCAAAATATGTTACATAAGTTTAGTTTTGAAGCAAATAGCATGGCCATATCCTACTTGCAAGTGTATGAATAATTGTGTACAAATATATTTTCATTTTGCGAGTGAATATTGCCCCAATACCACACTCGTGACCTAGAGCTATCTAACAATATGGCGTGGCCTGTGAAATTAAGATTGTGTTCAACAAGGTTTTCCTAGTAAACCACTGGCGTGATATCCTTAATTGTAGTTACAGATGGTTATGTTTTAATAACTCTTATAGGTGCATAGGCCCAAAACCTTGACTTTTGTGTCCCTTTAAATGAAGTACAGGTGTTACAGCTCAGGAAATAAGTACAGGTGTTACAGCTCAGGAAATAAGTACAGGTGTTACAGCTCAGGAAATAAGTACAGGTGTTACAGCTCAGGAAATAAGTACAGGTGTTACAGCTCAGGAAATAAGTACAGGTGTTACAGCTCAGGAAATAAGTACAGGTGTTACAGCTCAGGAAATAAGTACAGGTGTTACAGCTCAGGAAATAAGTACAGGTGTTACAGCTCAGGAAATAAGTACAGGTGTTACAGCTCAGGAAATAAGTACAGGTGTTACAGCTCAGGAAATAAGTACAGGTGTTACAGTTCAGGAAATAAGTACAGGTGTTACAGCTCAGGAAATAAGTACAGGTGTTACAGCTCAGGAAATAAGTACAGGTGTTACAGCTCAGGAAATAAGTACAGGTGTTACAGCTCAGGAAATAAGTACAGGTGTTACAGCTCAGGAAATAAGTACAGGTGTTACAGCTCAGGAAATAAGTACAGGTGTTACAGCTCAGGAAATAAGTACAGGTGTTACAGCTCAGGAAATAAGTTAAAATAATATTAAATGACAACCAGTAGCGGACCATCAGACTGTGTTATAAACTTGTAAAACTCTGAATCTTAGTTTTGTTGAATCAGCAGGTCTGACTTAACACAAACATCTCCACTTAAAAACAACTGATTGATGCAGTCCAAGTCGAATGTTGTATAATGTAAGAAATTTGGAGTTTACAACATACCACAAGTTCACCCACTTTCTAATTAAACACTATAACATAGCTGCCCTGTGTTTAGCTATTCACAAAACTTGCTTACTCTCGGTGCAGTAGAGAATAGAGCTTAACTTGTCAAAAAGTCGGCCAGTAAAATTCAGTTCAACAATTTTCTTCAATATTAATTAAACAACTGTTTGATAAAATTCAGAAAGTTGAGCTTGTGCTGCTTGGTTTATTTCGAAGGTATTCCCATCTATGAGTTGTGACTGTTGCAAGACAAAATGGCTACAGTGGCTCACCCTGGTGGCAAAGTTGTGCATCAAAGAAGAGTTGACAGAGCAAGGAGTCACTGAACGACAGAAGAGAAAGAGTAGAAAAGTTGTGAGAGAAATAACCAGCGATGTGACAAATCATGACAAAAAAATTACATGTCACAGAGGGACAAGTGAAACTGTGACAAATGATATTAGTGTGACTTGCCCGAATGTGGCCGGTGACAATGCAATATATGATAGGATAGTGACAACTGACAATAACGTGACAAATAGCAACTGTGTGACATATGAAATCATTGTGACAGCTGACAACAATGTAACACATGACATTGATTTGAATGACAACAGTTTGAAAACAGTCACAAAGTAGTGAAAGGTGCCACAACGACAAATGACAAGAAAGTGACCAGAGACATTGCACTAGATCACAACAATGGGACAAATGCCAGTGATTTTAATGACAATTTGACATGTCACAGATCAACGACAGTTGATAGTGTGACAAATGACAACAGTGTTACCTGTCCCACTATGACAAAAAAATTTACAGTTGACAATGTCACTACTCAAAAAGTGACAAGTGATGGCATGTCATGTGACAATATGACACACAACTGTATAACTGACACAGAGTTGACACAGACATGTGTCACTGCTTCCAAGGAAACGATCTTGTGACACTCTGGAAGACATGGGAAGCAGCAGGGGAAGAGAGAGAAGGAAGGGAGAAGGAAGGACTGGGGAATCAACCCACCCCTGGAGGAAGAGGAGACGCCCCTAGGATACAGGGGGTTGTAACCCCGTAGAGGGGTGAGCAGTGTAGGGAAATGCTATTTCCTAGTGTTCCAACTGTTGTTGTTTCATTCTCCCACTGTGAGGGATAAGTTCCACACAGGGAAGTCCACAGTGGTTATACATTGTGGATATTGTGCACGCATGCACACACGTACGCACTCATGCATGCACGCATGCACTCATGCATACATGCGTGAACATACTTTACAGATCTATGGCTGTTGTTTGGTCTGGACAGCTGTGAGTTCTTCCTGTTGTTTGGTCTGGACAGCTGTGAGTTCTTCCTGTTGTTTGGTCTGGACAGCTGTGAGTTCTTCCTGTTGTTGACTTCCTGAAGACCATTTCAATGTGGATGGATATTTATATCTGACACTGACCGTGGTTATTGTAGCTTGACTTTGTTCTTAGTCCTTATTTACATAATATATTAACTCATAGGGCCACACAAACTGATGAACCTTGACCAGTGCACATTTTGAAGGTTTGGTTCAGTGTGACAAATTATTGTTTCTTTTCCTTGTGTCTGAATTCACAGCACTGTGACAGTTGTAAATGTTGTCTATCCTCATGGAATTTTTTTTACAAAATCGAATATAGAGAACAGTTTTTAGAAATAGCAAGAGTTGTTCTACAAGTCTAATAGTGTAGTCAGATGAGAGATATCAAACCAAAAGCAGTTTTGTTTCAATATTTTTAAGTAGCACCTTATATTTTTGCACATTGACAACACAATTTCTCGAATGTGTCCAGTGAAATGAATTTGTATAATACGAATGCATGTATAGTGGCTTTTCAGATCATTTATATACATGTGGGATGTTCCACAGAGTTTGTTATTGTGTTTTTAATGGGTGCATATTCTGGTCTATTTACAGATGAACTGTCAAAAGGCAAGGAGGATGAGGTCGGAGTTGTGTCTCTGATAGACTGTCTTTGTCAAGACCGACATTGGTGCGGAGATGACACGAGGCAGTACTGATGATGTCACTGTGTCAGGCAGTGATGCTTGTATGTATTCTCTCTCACAGAGGACAATAAATTAATGGAACAAACAAATTATCTACAAATTTTCTGTAATCCTGTCTGTCTATCTGTCACCCATGGCAATTTTCTGCAATCTTGCTAAATGTGTCGAGAATACTTACCACCTGAATTCTTGATTAATTTGACACAATCAAGAAACGTTCACCAACGTCCTTGACCTTGTTCCTGTGCGCAATAGATGCAAGTGGTGATATAATGTTGGATATGAATGTTTGCTGAAGTAGCCGTGTCCTTTTGTTTAGCATTAAATGTTGATTAACACACTTAACTCATCAGCAATACATAATCAGAATAAATATATTTTATTGTAGCACATTAATTATCAATCAGGCTTAAAAAGAATATAGCATCACAAAAAATTGTCATGCAAGAGAATTAACATGTTGAAAAAGTGACATGTTGTTACAAAATGCTATGTTCGTGTTGATGGTATTTTATGAAACTCAAACAAATATCAAAATATCTCAAATATACACACATTGAGAACTAATTTACTATTAATATTCAAAACACTTATAAAATCAGTGTTATTGCATAGATAGAGCGAACTGGAGAATGAGCACTGCAGCCGTATGGACCATGGGGCCTGAAGAGATAGGTAGGTAGGTAGTTGGTGATGTAACAGAACATTGCATGATCTTAAGAAGTCTTCATGGAGAACAGTGAACTGGAGAATGAACACTGCAGCCTTATGGACCATGGGGCCTGAAGAGATAGGTAGGTAGGTAGTTGGTGATGTAACAGAACATTGCATGATCTTAAGAAGTCTTCATGGAGAACAGTGAACTGGAGAATGAACACTGCAGCCTTATGGACCATGGGGCCTGAAGAGATAGGTAGGTAGGTAGTTGGTGATGTAACAGAACATTGCATGATCTTAAGAAGTCTTCATGGAGAACAGTGAACTGGAGAATGAACACTGCAGCCTTATGGACCATGGGGCCTGAAGAGATAGGTAGGTAGGTAGTTGGTGATGTAACAGAACATTGCATGATCTTAAGAAGTCTTCATGGAGAACAGTGAACTGGAGAATGAACACTGCAGCTTTATGGACCGTGGGGCCTGAAGAGATAGGTAGGTAGGTAGTTGGTGATGTAACAGAACATTGCATGATCTTAAGAAGTCTTCATGGAGAACAGTGAACTGGAGAATGAACACTGCAGCCTTATGGGCCATGGGGCTGAAGAGATAGGTAGGTAGGTAGTTGGTGATGTAACAGAACATTGCATGATCTTAAGACGTCTTCATGGAGAACAGTGCACTAATGATGTTTCTTTGATGTATAGGTCCAGAGGGCCACCAAGAGTATGACTTGCCAGACGCCTACAAAAAACAGTCGCCTCATGTCAAGCTTGTCATCAACAATCACAAGTAATGAATATGGCTTAAAGTTATGACATAAATATATATAGTGTCACTATCATGTTGACCAGTGGGGGAGTCTGGAGTAGGCTTCTTGTGCCTTACGATTCATCTCTGACAATCTTATGATGTATATATGATCTCCCATCATAATCTGATGACAGTGTTTGATGACCTGTCAGGCGATGTTGTATTCATCTGTTGTTGCTGCATTGTGGTTGTATGTGTTGGATCTAAATTGTAGTACTTTTAGTATTAAATTTCTAATTGTATTTTAACCTGTGATAACCCAGCTCTGAATAGGCACCTCTGTTATCCAGTATTCAGACGCAAGCATTATTTATTCACCGATTTGTCAAGTGTCTATCTGTCACCCTCTCTATCTGTCATCCTCTCTGTCACCCTGTCTGTCTGTCTGTCCATCTGTCATTTCAGGCAGTGTAGGTACCGTCAGTTGCTGCAGAAGTTTGCTCCACTCCAACAGTCACAGCAGCAGCCACTGGTTGCCATGACAACAGCTGATTCACTGGTTGCTGAAACTCCTGCTTCAGTTCCACGAGACACAAGTGAGAATTGTTTTATAACCTTACAATTTGCTGTTATCAGACCAGTGGTGTTTTATAACCTTACAACTCACTGTTATCAGACCAGTGGTGTTTTATAACATTATAACTCACTGTTATCAGACCAGTGGTGTTTTATAACCTTACAACAACATTTTATCAGACCAGTGGTATTTTATAACCTTACAACTAACACTTATCAGACCAGTGGTGTTTTATAACATTACAACACACTGTTATCAGACCAGTGGTGTTTTATAACCTTACAACTCACACTTTTCAGACCAGTGGTGTTTTATAACATTACAACACACTGTTATCAGACCAGTGGTGTTTTATAACCTTACAAATCACTGTTATCAGACCAGTGGTGTATTATAACCTTATAACTCACTGTTATCAGACCAGTGGTGTTTTATAACCTTACAAATCACTGTTATCAGACCAGTGGTGTATTATAACCTTATAACTCACTGTTATCAGACCAGTTGTGTTTTATAACCTTATAACTCACTGTTGTCAGACCAGTGGTGTTTTATAACCTTACAACTCACTGTTATCAGACCAGTGGTGTTTTATAACCTTACAACTCACTGTTATCAGACCAGTGGTGTTTTATAACCTTACAACTCACTATTATCAGACCAGTGGTGTTTTACAACCTTACAATTCACTGTTATCAGTGTTTTAAAAAGTTATGGTGTTTTCAAAATGTGTTAATATAGATGTAACCCCCCACTACAAAAAATACTGTTCTCACTCGTATGCAAGTGTTCTTGATTACAATTCATAATGATATATAAATACAACACATTTTATTTATTAGCTTTTTCAAGCCATTTGCAGTGCTAAATTTCTGGCCAGTCAATTATCATTAAATATTGAGTCTGTTTAGTTTTCAGTAAAATCAAGTAAAAAAGGCAACCTCACTTTTCACCTAGAAAATCCAAATCAGAATTATATTTGGCTGGCACTGACATGTCAAAACATCACATCAAAAACAAGTGACAGTACAACACTGTATTGTATTATCAGGTGTGTCATTGGCTGGCACTGACATGTCAAAACATCACATCAAAAACAAGTGACAGTACAACACTGTATTGTATTATCAGGTGTGTCATTGGCTGGCACTGACATGTCAAAACATCACATCAAAAACAAGTGACACTACAACACTGTATTGTATTATCAGGTGTGTCATTGGCTGGCACTGACATGTCAAAACATCACATCAAAAACAAGTGACACTACAACACTGTATTGTATTATCAGGTGTGTCATTGGCTGGCACTGACATGTCAAAACATCACATCAAAAACAAGTGACAGTACAACACTGTATTGTATTATCAGGTGTGTCACTGGCTGGCACTGACATGTCAAAACATCACATCAAAAACAAGTGACACTACAACACTGTATTGTATTATCAAGTGTGTCATTGGCTAGCACAGACATTTCAAAACATCACATCAAAAACAAGTGACTCTACAACACTGTATTTTCTTATCAGGTGTGTCATTGGCTGGCACTGACTTGTCAAAACATCACATCAAAAACAAGTGACAGTACAACACTGTATTATATTATCAGGTGTGTCATTGGCTGCCACTGACATGTCAAAACATCACATCAAAAGCTTTAAATATTGTTGAATGTCTGCAAAGAAAACTAGGAAAACTTTACTGTTAGATAACCCTAAGTCATGAGTGTGGTATTCTGGCAATATTCACTCGCCAAATGACAATATATTCATATACAACTATTGCTATGCTTGTCAATAGGATATGACCATGCTATTTGTTTAAAAACTCAACTTATGTAACATATTTTGGCCTTTGTTTACTAAACTAGTCCTCATTCAAGCAAAATAACATGTTTGTTTGAGACTGCATCGGTTCTATGTATGCCGGCCTCCCCTAATATGTTACTTGTAGTCTAGGTTACCCCGATTTACCCTGTGCATGCACTCATCAGTCGCACTGGTTAACAGCCCTCAGTCAACCAGAGAAATAACCAGAATCTTCCACTTTTAGAACACATTCTGAGTAAACCACTTACGTGATATTCTTGATTTAACACAAACTGACCACGAAGTCTTGTTTATTAGATGGTGACTTTATTTATAGTTTGCTCTGTGCTCAAGCTTAACATGTTGTGTTTGTGTACAATTATCTTCACTACATTGTCTTTATCCTGGCTGAGTCAGACAGTAGGTGTGACTTTTGACTGTTGAATGTTGATACATGCTCATCTATAATTTGTGTCAAAGAAACATGAAAGTTTGTGTTGGTCGTGTTGCTCTTGGCTAAATCATGATGAAGTGTTTTTTGCTTTGACAGACAGTGCTCGGAGGAAGTTTATTGTGAGAAACTCGTGGGCTCAGAAGATGAAGACGAAGGACATTGGTACATTGCTGGAGTTGTATACTACGCCAGGCCAGGTTAGTTGAGTTCTTTAGAAAGTAGGTGGGTTGTTCTAGGCAAGGCTGCTTCAAACACTGAAATGTATACATTGTGTTCTCACTGCCAAATGTACGACTGAGTGTCAAGGATTTCGGTGGAGGTCCGCGCAAAGTGGCTCAAAACTACTAAATTAAGCTCAACATATGAATGTAAGAAATTTCCACAAATGAGAAACAACACCGAGGTAATAAACAAGAATATGTTTATAATGAATCAAAACCTAATTGAAGTGATACAAATGAAATAAAGAAACTAACTCTAGATCAGGTTGTCAATACCGTCAAACTAAATAAAAAAAAACTATGTTTACTTTAACATTCACAGGTGAGGCTATTCCCCTTCAAGACCGTACCCAAAAACATTGTTTTGTCAGTTGAAACCCAAACCTACATAACTTAATGTGACTGATGTGTAGACAAAATAAACTGTTCAAAAATATGTTCATTGTTTTTTTTTTAATGAGTGAATAATATTGCCTTTATCCTTGTTTTCTTTTCAGTTTTGCCAGCATTTTAACCATGTTTTTCAGTGTCCACAGGTTTTACCAGTTGTTACCAGAATAAAAATGGTAAAAACAGTTTGGCCAGGTTTTACCGACTATGGTTTTTCCTGGTAAAAACCCAACCTTGAGAGTGACCCTAGTTGACCGGTGCGCACTCCCTCCCGAGACATCAATAAGTGTTGTCATGTGATAGGTGACAGAGTACACATGGCTGGACGGTGTCCACTCTCACCTGAGACTTCAAGAACTGACCGCCAATTTCCTACACTGGGTACTCAATGACTATGTCGTGGTAAAGGTAACCTTACTGTATCCATCAACACACCATCAACAATCACCCCAATGACTATGTCATGGCGCTACTGAAGGTAACCCTACTGTATCCATCAACACCCCATCAACATTCACCCCAATGACTATGTCATGGTGCTACTGAAGGTAACCTTACTGTATCCACCAACACCCCATCAACAATCACCCCAATGACTATGTCATGGTGCTACTGAAGGTAACCTTACTGTATCCATCAACACCCCATCAACAATCACCCCAATGACTATGTCATGGTGCTACTGAAGGTAACCTTACTGTATCCACCAACACCCCATCAACAATCACCCCAATGACTATGTCATGGCGCTACTGAAGGTAACCTTACTGTATCCATCAACACCCCATCAACAATCACCCCAATGACTATGTCATGGTGCTACTGAAGGTAACCTTACTGTATCCATCAACACCCCATCAACAATCACCCCAATGACTATGTCATGGTGCTACTGAAGGTAACCTTACTGTATCCATCAACACCCCATCAACAATCACCCCAATGACTATGTCATGGTGCTACTGAAGGTAACCTTACTGTATCCATCAACACCCCATCAACATTCACCCCAATGACTATGTCGTGGTGCTACTGAAGGTAACCGTACTGTATCCATCAACACCGCATCAACAATCACCCCAATGACAAACACCCCATCCATAAACTGCCAATCCATAGACACCGTGCCCACAATCACCCTACCATAAACACCCCATCCACAATCATCCCATCTACATTCACTCCACCACAAACACCCCATCCATAAACACCACAGTGTTGATGCGATACAACTACACAGGGAATGTCAAAGCTCCACAGTGTTGATGCGATACAACTACACAGGGAATGTCAAAGCTCCACAGTGTTGATGCGATACAACTACACAGGGAATGTCAAAGCTCCACAGTGTTGATGCGATACAACTACACAGGGAATGTCAAAGCTCCACAGTGTTGATGCGATACAACTACACAGGGAATGTCAAAGCTCCACAGTGTTGATGCGATACAACTACACAGGGAATGTCAAAGCTCCACAGTGTTGATGCGATACAACTACACAGGGAATGTCAAAGCTCCACAGTGTTGATGCGATACAACTACACAGGGAATGACAAAGCTCCACAGTGTTGATGCGATACAACTACACAGGGAATGTCAAAGCTCCACAGTGTTGATGCGATACAACTACACAGGGAATGTCAAAGCTCCACAGTGTTGATGCGATACAACTACACAGGGAATGTCAAAGCTCCACAGTGTTGATGCGATACAACTACACAGGGAATGTCAAAGCTCCACAGTGTTGATGCGATACAACTACACAGGGAATGTCAAAGCTCCACAGTGTTGATGTAATACAACTACACAGGGAATGTCAAAGCTCCACAGTGTTGATGTAATACAACTACACAGGGAATGTCAAAGCTCCACAGTGTTGATGTAATACAACTACACAGGGAATGTCAAAGCTCCACAGTGTTGATGTAATACAACTACACAGGAATGTCAAAGCTCCACAGTGTTGATGTAATACAACTACACAGGGAATGTCAAAGCTCCACAGTGTTGATGTAATACAACTACACAGGGAATGTCAAAGCTCCACAGTGTTGATGCGATACAACTACACAGGGAATGTCAAAGCTCCACAGTGTTGATGCGATACAACTACACAGGGAATGTCAAAGCTCCACAGTGTTGATGCGATACAACTACACAGGGAATGTCAAAGCTCCACAGTGTTGATGCGATACAACTACACAGGGAATGTCAAAGCTCCACAGTGTTGATGCGATACAGCTACACAGGGAATGTCAAAGCTCCACAGTGTTGATGCGATACAGCTACACAGGGAATGTCAAAGCTCCACAGTGTTGATGCGATACAACTACACAGGGAATGTCAAAGCTCCACAGTGGTGATGCGATACAACTACACAGGGAATGTCAAACGGGCAAAACATGATTAGTTTAGTTTGTGACAAGTGTAAATTTAACATAATTATTTGTGAACAAATCCTAAAAACGTATCAGTTGTAATATTCAGAGTAAGCCGTAATTGTAAGACGTTATGAATTGGTTTGATATACGAAATGTTTATCCACAAAGCACGTTATATACCAAAATAACATCAATTGAATTAAGAGTTCTTTTGTGCTGCCGTCAAGTTGATAGTGTTGGAGGTAAGTGTTTTGTGCTGCCATCAAGTTGATAGTGGTGGAGGTAAGTGTTTTGTGCTGCCATCAAGTTGATAGTGGTGGAGGTGTTTTGTGCTGCTGTCAAGTTGATAGTGGTGGAGGTAAGTGTTTTGTGCTGTCATCAAGTTGATAGTGGTGGAGGTGTTTTGTGCTGCCATCAAGTTGACAGTGGTGGAGGTGTTTTGTGCTGCCATCAAGTTGATAGTGGTGGAGGTAAGTGTTTTGTGCTGCCATAAAGTTGATAGTGGTGGAGGTGTTTTGTGTTGCTGTCAAGTTGATAGTGGTGGAGGTAAGTGTTTTGTGCTGCCATCAAGTTGATAGTGGTGGATGTAAGTGTTTTGTGCTGCCATCAAGTTGATAGTGGTGGAGGTGTTTTGTGCAGTAATTGCAGTGTGGCTGAAAGCTTTCCAGTTCACTAAGCTGTATGAAGGAGTAAGTGTTTTGGGTTGCCATCAAGTTGATAGTGGTGGAAGTAAGTGTTTTGTGCTGCCATCAAAATGATAGTTGTGACACTTGGCTGGTAACATATACCTGGTGACACGTACCTGGTGACACTTACCTGGTGACACTTACCTGGTAAGGGGCCATTCACAATTGTTGACATTTACCTATTCGTACAAAGTGTACTAATTCTTGGTATCCTCTCCCTGAATAAGTACTTTAAAATGTTAATCATTTTCCAGATTGAAACTGTCAAACATTGATGTAACAATGTTATGACATAGTACATGTGTAGAACATTCACTAATAACTGTAATAATAAAGTTGTTATTTTACAAACAGTTATCTTCAATAATAATTATTTTACACAAAGTTGTTAATGTCCAAAATGTTGGACTGTTTTACAGCGCCGCACAGAGAAAGATTATGCAGTTCAAAACAACAGTAGTTCTGTAACAGTTCACCGCATGGCACTGCAAGACACAACAGTGCCAGGTCATATTACTTATGTGACTGACATTTATTAAAATTAATGTCCTTGAACCAACATATTCCTTCACGTGGCAGTTATGTTATAATGCATCGTGAGCAAGTTTCCCCCCAACCAGGGTGTGCAGAAAAACCCTTATTCTTCTTTGGTAAGAGATAATCATGCAATTATAATATAAGTTCATAAATCTGGAAATATTTATATTTTGACATACTTGCTGGACTTTTTCTCAAAGTAAATCTAGCTTAATGTTGATTTTTACAACAAGTACAGTTAATTAAACAGCAACATTCTTTTTTAAAGACATAAAGAGAACATTGAGGAAATAACATAATATACCATTTCACTGTGGATGTGGATAGCAACTTTGGAATTGTAGAATTAACACTAGGAATATGCAAATTTTTAGCTGAAATTACACACCAATATTTTTAAACTTGCCAGTTCATATTACGTGTATTACATATTACGATGCCGGAAGTGACGTCAACATGCAAAACCAGTGGGATCACGCGCCCAGCATGGAGGCCGTCTACTACAACAAAGACGCAGCGTCGCGTCTCCTCGTGGCTGAGTGTGACGTCAACCTACGCGAGTACAAGGGCGGTGATACGGCGCTGCAGACGGACCACGTGCAACAGGTGTATAACTACCAGGGCGAACTAGCTCTTTATGACGCCGTTGTCAACCAGAAGATGGACGCCATCAAGCTGTTCAAGTTGCAGGACGCTCATCCGGGTCGCCCTCGAACGGGGACACTTCGAGCTGATGCGCATGCTCGCACTTGTTGGTTACGTCATCAGCTGTCAACCGATCACGTGACGACTGAACAACAATCACGTGACGACTGTACAACGTTTCCTGTCCGGCGTACACGGGACGCGGACATTGAAGCAGATGAGTCGGCTATCGATCCGACGGCAAGTTGGCTTTGGTATTCACCGGACGTGTGCCGCATTGCCTCTACCGCGCACTCTCAGAGACTACATCCTCCTCACAAACATTCTATGAGACCCGGCTGTTTGCCGGGTTTCTGACGTCATGTGTGGCGCACACTCCCGCGCCCTTGTAGGTCAACAGTCGTGACTCACCGATGATAGTTGTGGCATTCTTCGCTTTGTCTTACCTTACAATTACAACCCATGTACCACTGAACATTTACCTGCAAATAGTTTCCACCTTGTGTCTTTCCCCCCAAAAAAATACAAAAATAAACCTCCATTTGTTCTGAACGAAGGTTGAAGATGGTTAACATATTTGTCCATACGAATAAGTCTAAGTAATTACTTTCGACGAATTGTAACCTAAATATATATTCGTAGCAGTTTAACATCACCAGTTGTAATGCTGATTCTAATCAATAGTAATATTGATTCTAATCACCATTAAAAATATGTGATCAGTTGATGTTGATCTAATAACCAAAAATGTGATGTTGGTGATATATTGCATTTCGAAATTTGCATTCTTGTATTTGGATTTCTTCAAAAATTTTCATTGTGTGATCAAAATGCAATCATATATGATAATTATTAATTTATGATCATATTGCACATCCACACATATAATTTTTTTAGAATAAGCAAACAACATGTAATAATTGTATATATTATATATGTATTGCAAATTTAAATTCCTGTTTCATAATGGTATGCTCCATGAAGACAATCAAGATAAAAGTATGAACATGTCTTAGTTTGGTCACCTGCTACTTGTATATTTAAGGAAAATAGATTGGAAACTACTAGATGATATTGCTTTGTCAATGGCTAGATTTTAAACGTGGCATTGTTTTGGAAGTGGATTGATATGGTTGACATTACACACGTGATCGACACGTGATCGACAACTGTACAACAGCTAAATATTTGTTGCAGTATTATAAACCAGCACTCTAGTGTTGTTGGTAAGCAGACTCCGATAGCAACGCCCTGTTAACTTGTGACGTCACTGCACGGGTATAAGTGGACAATTAACTTGTTCATGTGGTGCTCAAGCAATGGTACTCCGCGTGTCCGCCAATCTATAATTGATGGCCTTGAAACAAATGGAAGATGACCCGAATGAGTGGGAGCAAGACACTGCGGCGTTGCAATGCCAGTGGTCTTTTATTACGTACTTTCGGCGGCGCGTAAATCATCGAGTCTAGCGAGTCGGCCGATACGGACGATAGAACCGCTGATTCACAATTAATTTGCCTGGTCAGGAAACATAAACCCACACAATTCACACTCACTCGCTCACTGGCTCATTCACTCATTTATTCGCTGGCTCGCACGCACGCACGCACTCAGGGCGCGCACACTTCGGCCGCTTACAATTAATCTGTTTATGACGAATTGTGTTCTATTCATTTCATAGTTGTACTGGTAAACGTCTTGCGGTCGCGTGTTACGACATTATTTACTTGAAACCAAATTTAATTTAAACCAAAAATGTCCGTTTGTATACATAAACGACTGCAGCGTAGGAATACACCAGCACCGAGTGGAAGACGCGTGTTTCATTCAACATGTTATGATCATGCGTTGTTCAGCGATTACAACGATTATTCTAAGACAATTGTCACATAGCATGACATGTGGTAATGCCATGATATGAATGAATATGAAATCATTAAGTTATCCATGTTGAGTTAGTATTGCTTAACTGTAACGTTTTTTCATAAATCTTCCCCAAAATCCCCTTCTGATTTTTCAAAACCCTGAGAACGGGGCTGGAACTGAAGGAGATGTTTAGCAGAGTAGGGGTATGCAGTAATCTTGCCTAATGTACAGTTGAACACCGCAAGCGTTCTCTGGATGTAGTTTGGTATGCATTATTCTACCCAGCCACCGAGATAAACGTAAGCAAGCTGTGATTGCATATTCATGTTTTGTGCTCGACATTTATCAGTTACAAACCAACGTCTTTGAACAATCGTTTTACGTGTGGGCTCTTGTTTTTATATTTCGATGTATCATGGAATTGCTTTAATTAAATATTGCTTTGCTACCAATGGTTGCTGTTTTTCATTCGCGATATATATATATCTGGCATGCAGTAAATAATGGCGCATAACTGAAGCCAACTTGTAACATCATTGAAGCCAAAATGCGCCACTCGCTGAAAGCGCATTTATCGCGTAAATGTTTCGGTAGATGGCAGCACAATACGGGTTTAGCCACTAAAGTTCTGTCATCTGCCAAGTGTGTTATGTTATAATATATTAGTGGAAGACCTACTCGATACGCACGCATGCACTCTCTCACACATACACGCGCGCGCGCGCGCACGCACACACACACACACTACACATACTTCAATGTTACTCTAACCATAATTACGTAATAATGTAAAAAAAAAGCCGGCCTCCAGACGGCGAAATGTTAATAAGAACTGGGTAATGTGGAATTATAATATAAATTACACGACAATAATGTGCGTAGTTTGCCATTACATTAATTAATGTATCAGTATATTGCATTGCATTGGAGACAGCCAGTATCTTGTAATTATACGTCTACAAGGCAAAACATCGTGTCAACAAATCCTGATTTTAATCAATGTCCACACAATGGGCAAATATGGCACTTAACATCGTCAATATAATAACCATGTATAATCATTTATAAAATAAGCCTTGCCTGTAGTTCCTCAAGCCACGTATACGTTCACCGGTGCGGTGCTACTGTCAAATAAAAAATAAAAGACATTATATGTAACAGCACCGCGCATGTACCGTTCAGGGGGCAAGCCTCTCGAAGTACCACCCGTTGTCACAATCATGTGCCGTTCAGGGGGCGAGCCTCTCGAAGTACCACCCGTTGTCACCCTCATGGGTGACGTTGTTGTCGATGGTTTCTCCAGGTGCTGGCCTGCGGAAGACAAACCGATCAGGGAACGTTGCGGCGTGGCCTTGCCAGAACTCAAAGTGGTCAGGCTTCAGAATAAAGCCACCCCTAAAACAAAGCAAAGGTGGAGGAAGAGGGTTGTCGATAGGGGGAAGTGGAACATGATAACAGCTGGGGCGGTGCACCAGGACACGAACTAGCCTCGCCCCTTCTTAAAGAGAGCAATGCGGAAGAAAACGTGATTCACTTTACATCACCAGCTGAATGCGTGGTTGTTGATAAAGTCCGTCACACACACACCGACGTTTAGTCGCCAACAGTTTGTCTGCCGACAAAAAGTTGGCAACAACCCAACGGCCGACCGTCGGCTGACCGATTTTTTAGATACCAAATATCCACAAAAGGTGTCGCCAACTGTTGGTGGAGAACATACATATAACGGCTACACTTGAGTTACGAACTGAAAAAGTAGTCACCAACATGTTGACAACTGAAGAATCGGTGTGTGTGTGGCGGGCTTTATGTACAGAGCCTAGCAGCAGGAAGTGTGCATATGAAGCTTGGGCCAACTTCTCTGTGTGGAAGGGGATTTTATCTCCAATGTTAGGCTTAAACACCACACTGCTGCATTCTATGGATACATTGTCAAATGGACAATATATATACAATTATATCCAGCTAAATTGCCACCTCAAATATCGACTTACAGCCTTGTCCATAGACACACTGCAGTGACACGTGACACGTGACAAAATGTGTTCGTTCCCTTGTGGTCATTTGCGATCGAGACCAGTACGAATGACACAATGCGAAAGAAATACACTTACCAAGATTCTGGTTTCGGGATGGGGATCGATTCGTCTTCATACTCCTTCATTGCTGCACCAAAGTCGGCTCCGAGTGTCTGAAGGTATAAATAGAAGATTTATGTTCGCTTCCAGTATTTCTGCCTTGACACTTCGGCTACTATAAGTTTGTCATTCAATGTTACACGTTTGCTATGAACAAGACAAATATGTACTTTATGATGATGTTTCCATAAATCCGTATAAATGAGGGACTATGGCCCAGAGCAAGAGCGAGAATGTTGAGGCGAGTATTATTATACTACCAATCACCATGGAAAGAAAGAAAAACATTACAACAACATTTGCAACGGGTCGTATTATAACATAACATGGAATGCAATAGCATAGTGAATAGTGAGATAGCAGTAGTGAGCGAGTGAGGCAGGGAGTGGGAGGCTGGTCTTAACAATTGGTGGGAGGTGGGAAGTTGGCATCAAAAATAAATGAGAGGTGGGATTAGTGGGAGATGGAGATTGGCTCCACAAACAAGCGCGAGATTGAGAGGGAGAGAGGTTGAAATCCTTGCCACACGCGCTCAGTATTAGGTGATACGACATTAAACATCACTGAGTGCAGTAATGCCGTGGGAATATCAACAGTTGCAGTGACCATTACATTACATTACGAGCTGCAGTGAACTGTACAATTGTATACATTACTCTCACCTGTAGGTCCGAAATGGGTCTGTTCTGTGTACACATTAATCCCATCCGGAATGGGTCTGCTCTGAGAACACATTACTCCCACCTGTATGTCCGGAATGGGTCTGCTCTGCGTACACATTACTCTCACCTGTAGGTCCGGAATGGGTCTGCTCTGTGTACACATTAATCCCACCTGTAGGTCCGGAATGGGTCTCCTCTGCGTACACATTACTCTCACCTGTAGGTCCGTAATGGATCTGCTCTGCGTACACATTACTCCCACCTGTATATCCGGAATGGGTCTGCTCTGAGTACACATTACTCTCACATGTAGGTCCGGAATGGGTCTGCTCTGTGTACACATTAGTCTCACCTGTATGTCCGGAATGGGTCTGCTCTGTGGACTAACACAGCTAGTTAGTTGGATGTTACGCGGATGCATGTGGAAATATGTTGTGGACACTTCCTCGGACAACTTCTCCACTGATCCTTGTATCCGCACCTGGACACAACAACGGAACCACGTATAATTATGTTAATATATGCTAAAGTCACAGTACCATCAATTGTTCCGTCTAATTTGCTATTCCACTTTAATTTCCAGAATGCATGGAACATCTAACGATGTTTAAAATGTGATAATCTGCATGTTACCTGACTTTTTAATTAAGCAAGTTTACACGACGCTCTCCATAATTTTGTATGTTGACGAAGCGTCAGACGAACACATCAAATCAAAACTGAACATGTAAAAAACTAGATACAAAAAAGTGACGAAGCTTTCTCTAGTGAGAGTTCTTACATTAGATTACCTCAAATTTGAAACCGGAACTGCAAAAATAGATTATTTTTATCGCGGTCGGTGTGACCTAAACGCACTCGCCGAACAATGCATTGAATTTAACCAGGTCAAGTAGTTGTGAGCGTTTTACGTGCAGCTACAAAGCTATTCGCAGAAATTATTCGCTGTTCTAAGAAAAAGTTATATCGCGATCGACGTGAGCTAAATACACCCACCGAACAATGCAGTGATTTACCCAGCCTCGATCTGTGCATTGCAACTTGGGCATAGAATGTCTACGTTGTATAAACAATCACTAGAAACCACACCGTGATTCCACTGAACCTCTGACAAGCCTGTACCATTACCAACTCAATCTCCCTTCAATACATTCAGCCACACTGCAATTAATGCGCAAATACCACACATATCCATCACTGTCTATAGCCGAGTGAACGGATGCAATTGCCCCCCCCCCGAGCTTAGAAACGGCAGTAGAGCGATTCGAACCCCGGCCCTCTCGTCCAAAGTTCAGTCCACTAACCCCGGCCCTCTCGTCCAACATTCAGGCCACTAAACCCGGCCCTCTCGTCCAACGTTCAGGCCACTAACCCCGGCCCTCTCGTCAAACGTTCAGGCCACAAACCCCGGCCCTCGTCAAACGTTCAGGCCACTAACCCGGCCCTCTCGTCCAACGTTCAGGCCACTAACCCCGGCCCTCTCGTCCAACGTTCAGGCCACTAACCATGACGGAGTACCGAGGTCAAACATTGCCATAGCTGTCGAGAAGCCACAACCGCGAACAACAGGTTATTTATATCACTGTCTGCGAGACCTACCCACATATATCCCATGCAGGCAATTTAGACTTTTTTCGCGCAGCCACAAGTGCTAACGAGAAAATTATTTATTCCACGGTCTGAAACTGACGATTCGATTAATAGAAGGTGAACGTATTCAAATCACAGCGTTGGTTTGTCTTACTCGTTCAGAGTGTGACACGCGTGTGCATACCTGTCAACTCTCACGCATAAGCCGTGAGACTCAAGGTGTTGTATTAAATGTCACGGTGTCACGGCAAAGGTCTAGAGTGTCACGCATATTTTCATCATCTTTAGCAATGAAACAACACAGGGGACTTTGCGGCCTGTGGACCCTGTCTGTGAACAGTTCTCACGAGAAACCTCCTGAGACTGTGTTGTGTATTATGAGGCTGATTTGAAGACGTTGGTATTTAGTGTGCGAAATCCTCGAGACAGGAGCAGGTGCATTGCTAATTTGAAGAGACTATTAGCATTGACAGATAGGTCGTTTGTGAGAGGATTAAGAGTTGGGTCAGACAACGACAATAGATGTCAAGACGTATATACACTACCGTCAATGGTAGCTAATGGGACATTAATTGTAGTCTGGTTTTAAAGGTGGCATACTTACAAAGAGAACACGGTCGAGATTAGCGACCGCCGATACATCTGAAAGAAGATCACAATCTAGACTACTTTCCGTGAACCATTATTGATAAAAAATTATTCACCACAGACAATCTGCACTTCTTCACCAGGTATACAAATCAACCGCCTGTCAAGACACGTGGAGTTTGTGTTGACTTAATCGTATCAATGACTAGTGCGTAACACCTTAACCTTAATGTGTTACACAACACGCGCTTTTTTTTATCTATTTGGCGCGCGCCGTCGGCTGTAGATAAACTATAGTCCGTAACAGCGTAATACCGGGTTTTATCAGCACTGACATCAAGGCGTGCATGGCAACGCATATCTATTATCGTAGACAGCGTATGACCAGTGGCAATTACCCACATAATACAAATAACTGCTTAATTAAATATAAAATAGTAAATGGTTGTCTAGGAAGAAGATTCGTTAAATTTGAAATCGTTTTAACAGAAATGCATGTTTCGGATTAGTTTCCGTTAATTGTTGTAACTGCAGCTGAAGGTTTGTAATGATATTGCATATAATAATAATTTCTAAACAATTCCCTAGCGGTTAAACCCTCTTGGACCCGAGATCACTAGGCGCAGCAAACCCGAAAACAACACAGGGAGTGTACTTACCACCTTATACAAGGCTTCCCAGTAAAACATCATACAGGCAAAGGGGTTTTCTTCCTGAAATATTCAACCACATAACAAAAAATAAGCTTCAGTCACATATAAGTAAGCCTAATGGTTTAGTAAAAAACAATTGTCACATCAACTGAAATTAATTCATCAACGATATTGTTATGCAGCAATTGTAGTTAACTGATTGATAATTTTGAGTAGTAAGTCATGTCATAATTGTGAACATGCACTAACATAGAAACAATTCCACTATCCAGAGGGTTGTTTAGTTTCAGCTAACACGGGCAGTGCAACAGTTCACACGGCCACGGGCAAACACGTTTTTACTTTTATCAGGCGCGTTGTCGCGCATATATACACAACACAATAATTTGTTTTTTACTTTTGAATTTCACACGGCCATGGAGGGTTTTCAGGCGGGCAAATTGACCGCGTGAAAGGTCTTAGAAAACCTTGCCAGAATCGATGATAGCAATGATAGCAAATAATAGCAAAGAAAATTAAGAAGATGAAAGATAATAAATCACCGGGATTTGATGGGATACCACCAAAACTGCTCAAGGAAATTGTTGAGCAAATTAGTACACCACTTGCAAAATTTTTTAACTTGCCACTAGAAGAAGGAATATATGTGTGTATATATATATATATATATATATATATATATATATATATATATATATATATATATATATATATATATATATATATATATATATATATATATATATATATTATATAAACGATTTGGAAGATGACATATCTAACAAAGTACTGAAATTTGCAGATGAAACAAAAGTATTCAGAAAGGTTACTAATGTTATAGATAAACAAAGTTTACAGGACGATCTAGATAAATTAGTTAAATGGTCAGAAAATGGCAAATATTATTCGATTTTGGGAAGTGTAAATGCATACACACAGGACATAGAAACATGGACACAGAATATAAAATGGGGGATGCTGTACTAGGTAGAACCACACAAGAAAAGGATTTAGGGTTAACATTTAGTGCTGACATGAAAGTTTCATAGCAATGTCGGATTGCTGCTTCCAAAGGAAATCAAGTTCTAGGGCTAATTAGGAGAACTATCACGTATAAGGAGAAACATCTAATTGTACCCCTGTACAAAGCAATAATTAGACCACATTTGGAAAATTGTATTCAATCATGGAGGCCGTGTCATAAAAAAGACATAGACAAGTTAGAAAGAATACAACGAAGAGCAAATAAAATGATTCCAGAATTGAGAGACCTTAGTTACGAAAGTCGCTTATTACAATGTGGTTTGCCAACACTAGAAACCAGGAGACTAAGAGGAGACCAAATAGAAGTGTTTAAAATAGTGAACGGTTATGAGAATGTTGATAGGAATATGTTCTTCAAACTTAAAGAAGGCAAGAGAACCAAAGGAAACAAAGCAGCATTAGTTAAGGAGCAGTGTAGGTTGGACATGAGAAAGTGTTCTTTCTCACAGAGGGTGATAAATGAATGGAACAAACTGCCAAACGATTGTGTTAATGTTAGTAGTGTGAATATGTAAAAAAAATATAATTGACAGATATCTGATAAGGGCGGGCTACATATAGATGAGAAACTGTAGGACTCTCGATAAGCCAATTGTTGTTTGGGATGGCAATCTTTTTAAATCTCGTTAAATATGTTTTTGTTTACTTAGTATTAATGTTATGTTTAATAAATAAACCACACTAACATCCAAGAAGTACTGTGGTACAAAACACTACAATGACAGGCTATTTAATATATATATATATATATATATATATATATATATATATATATATATATATATATATATATATATATATATATATATATATATATATATATATATCTAACGAATGGTGCATTGTGGTAGATTGTGCTGTTCACGTCCATAGCGGCCAACTGGTGTTTCCAGTATATTAATAATTTCACTGTGATTTGTATAACAATAATAAGGAGTTCATGCTTAATAGGCCACCATTTTCGAAATCTGCTAAGATATCAATATAATTAATAAGACCATGACAGAAAATCATCGTGGCGTGGGCGCTGTCATTTCGTACGTCAGGTGACGCAAACGGGCTCTCTAACTGGTCTAGATTCAAAATTACTGCGCAATAGTCGTAGACATAAACTTTTTACACAAGGTCAGACATGTTGCTGACCTTTTAAAACTGCACATAAATCGTAGTCTCCCGGATATCGGGTGGAAACTTATTTTCAGTTGTGGTGCCTAATAGACACATTCGATGTCACACTCCCCAACAATGGCGCCACTCAGCATATCACCGTTGGCACAACGTGATTATAAATTAAAAATAGACCGTTGCGGAGTGCTATAAAGGTTGGCTGTCAGCGCCATTGTTGTTTACGTTGTTCCGTCATTGCAGCTGTGCACTTGAGGTTAACATAGTTTCAATTTCTAGACGCATTTCAATGCAAGCACTATGCACAGTTGTATACCATTGAAATCTGCACATCGAATGTAATTTGTGGCAGTCGTGAAATGATTAGTGGCGCCACTGGTGGGAAGTTTGTAGTAAACCATACCAAGTTGATTTCGGGTAAATAATAAAAAACAATAATAATAACTAATATTAATAATAACGTATAACTATAAATTGTAAATAAAAATAAATTAATGAGTAGAATGATCTTACCAGGTCACGACCTTTGTTACTAGTGTATTTGGTGAAGAACTGGAACCCTCGTTCATTAAACCCATTCAGCAAAACCATGCGCGTCGACGGTCGACCATCTCTGCGAAAGGAAGTTTCCAAATGCAGTGTATGTCTTACAAATATTCAATCGGTTGCACGCAGAGTTAAATTAGTTTTAATTAAAAAATGTGCCCTATTTACCAATCATCTTCATGGTCGTCGTCATCAGTCGTTCGTCCTTGGAATAATTGTTATGTTTAACTAACAAGCGTTGCCTGTTCTTCTTACTTCAAACTAGTCTTGTTGCAAGTACTCTGGGTGCTTTATCTATAGGTTAATGTACTACGATGTATATTTATATTTGTTGCATATATCAAATGCCATCGCGTGATATTCGAGAATAAATCTTGTATTATGTTGCCTCTCCTTCTTTTGTTTTGTCTTGGAAGTAGCAATTATATGTTCCCTCCTTCTTTTTTGTTGTACATCAATGAGGAGACCTCCTCTGATGAGCAGATCATGGTACGTCATAACTTTCCTGTCCCGCCCAGCTGCACCTCTAAGTGGTTCCCAAAACACTTCCTTGGATATTGGTCGGACGAGAGTTCTCGTGCAGTGACCAGCAAATTGCAGTCGTTTCCTTCGACAAAGGTAGTGGGTCACTACACAGTTGGGCGTTGGTTGGTCACCACACAGTTGGGCGTTGGTGGGTCACTACACAGTTGGGCGTTGGTGGGTCACTACACAGTTGGGCGTTGGTGGGTCACCACACAGTTGGGCGTTGGTGGGTCACCACACAGTTGGGCATTGGTGGGTCTCCAAACAGTTGGGCGTTGGTGGGTCCCCACACAATTGGGGATTGGTGGGTCCCCAAACAGTTGGGCGGTGTTGGCTCACCATACAGTTGGGCGTTGGTGGGTCCCCACACAGTTGGGTAAGTGGCTGCCAAAACACTTCCTTGGATATTGGTCGGACGAGAGTTCTCGTGCAGTGACCAGCAAATTGCAGTCGTTTCCTTCGGCACAGGTAGTAGGTCATTACACAGTTGGGCGTTGGTGGGTCACTACACAGTTGGGCGTTGGTGGGTCACTACCCGGTTGGGCGATGGTTGGTCCCCACACAGTTGGGCGGTGGTAGGTCACCACATAGTTGGGCGTTGTTGGATCACTACACCGTTGGGCGTTGGTAGGTCACTACACAGTTCAGCGTTGGTGGGTCCCCACACAATTGGGGATTGGTGGGTCCCCAAACAGTTGGGCGTTGTTGGCTCACCATACAGTTGGGCTTGGTTGGATCACCACACAGTTGGGCGTTGGTGGGTCCCCACACAGTTGGGCGTTGGTGGGTCCCCACACAGTTGGGCGTTGGTGGGTCACCACACAGTTGGGTGTTGTTGGGTCACTACACAGTTGGGCGTTGGTGGGTCCCCACACAGTTGGGCGTTGGTGGGTCCCCACACAGTTGGGCGTTGGTGGGTCCCCACACAGTTGGGCGTTGGTGGGTCACCACACAGTTGGGCGTTGTTGGATCACCACACAGTTGGGCGTTGTTTGATCACTACACAGTTGGGCGTTGTTTGATCACCACACAGTTGGGCGTTGTTTGATCACCACACAGTTGGGCGTTGTTTGATCACTACACAGTTGGGCGTTGTTTGATCACTACACAGTTGGGCGTTGTTTGATCACTACACAGTTGGGCGTTGTTTGATCACCACACAGTTGGGCGTTGTTTGATCACCACACAGTTGGGCGTTGTTTGATCACCACACAGTTGGGCGTTGTTTGATCACCACACAGTTGCGCGTTGTTTGATCACCACACAGTTGCGCGTTGTTTGATTACCACACATATGGGCGTTGTTTGATCACTACACATTTGGGCGTTGTTTGATCATCACACAGTTGGGCGTTGTTTGATAACTACACAGTTGGGCGTTGTTTGATCACTACACAGTTGGGCGTTGTTTGATCACTACACAGTTGGGCGTTGTTTGATCGCCACACAGATGGGCGTTGTTTGATCACCACACGGTTGGACGTTGGTTGTTGGATCACCACACAGTTGGGCGTTGGTGGTTACCCACACATTTGGGCGTTGGTGGGTCCCCACATAGTTGGGCGTTGGTGGGTCCCCACACAGGTGGTCGTTGGTGGGTCACAATACAGTTTGGTTTTGGTCATTACGTTTCTGCCATTTGACACGCGCCGCATATTACATTAAATAAACTAGCTAAAACTTGGTATTTCGTAATAAGTGACTGTCACGATAACAATATAAACAAAAACCACATAAATATCCATCTATGCATTGGTACTTGGTGCTGCCAGTCATAGCAACGTCTAGCGACACCGTGCCCTTGTATTACGTCACTTCGGATAATCGTAGACGCATCACGTTGTCAACGAAGGGACGCAAATGCAGACAGTTGTACATAATAACTACAAAGGGTAATTTGATTGGTCGTAGAAAGGGTAATAGCTGGGGTGAATTTCGAGTCTAGTAGCATAACATACACACAAACAAACAAACAAACAAACAAACATCATGTGGATTATAATAAGCAAAAATGCCAATCCTCCTGACAGGATAACTTGGGAGTTCGTATGTGACTGTCACGATAACTATATTATAAAAAACAGTATCACATAAATATCTTTCTACTCCTTGGTACTTGGCGCTGCCAATCAATATCTCCCGAATTTGCGACGTAATATTGGCAGTTATCGTAAGGTCTAACGACGCCTTGCCCTTGTGTTACGAGTGTTGGAACAACTGTTATAAATGTTCGCAGAGCGTCGTAGACAATTGTACGTAATAATTGCAAAGGGTTATTCGACTGTTTGCAGAAAGGGTAACAGCAGGGCGAATTTAAAAAAAATAAAATAAAACTGAGACACCCCGACCGTGGGTCATATGAACCACGGAGAGTTTGGCGTCCGATATACAGAGCGTCTAGTAAGAGCAGTTTAACATGCAAACATACACTTGCCCTATTATAATAAGACGATATAACAACATTTAAACAAAGAAATATGACGACCACGGCTTTTGTCTAACATGTATAATGATGTATTCTTACACATTCAATAGCACCACGATATAAAGTCATATGTGTCAATATGTGCTCGTGGAATGCGGTAAACTCCCTCCTCCACTCACTGTTCGTCGACGTTTAGTTGACTTCCCTGTATTGTTTTACTGGTGGCCATTTTGATTTGTAGTTCTCATTTGCGGTGAACGCATGCACAATCAAAACCAAAAAACGACATTTCCTGCCCGAAAATTGTCATGGTGAAACGTAGACCTATATACAGGTGAACTAACTTACTTATTAGCTGTGGCCACAGACACGGTGTTTGGTTCGACCACCGAGTTGCTCTGGCAAGCCTGGTCGAACCAGTGGCGGAAGTTGACGTACGGGTCCTTCGAGATGAGGCCTGTCTCCGTGAACGCAGAATTGTCTTCTTGATTTACTGCAGCAATAATAGTTTTATCAGTATATTAACCTTATATTCCTCGGTAACAAGGAATGTTTGATCAAGTAGAACCTTTCGCAGCGCCACCTGGTTTTAACAGGAGAACGCCGGAACACACCAAATGCCACCGCCGAACAACAGTCAGTAAATCGCTAATTTCCATTTCACGTTTCGAATTGAAATTTCTACACGAATGTGGTAAATTTCAAGTGCAGCGAGGTGGTGGAAATGCATTGTTATATCGTCCTTCGAATCAATCGTATTATAACCATATATATATATATATATATATATGTATATGTATATGTATATGTATATGTATATGTATATGTATATGTATATGTATATGTATATGTATATGTATATGTATATGTGTATATATATATATATATATATATATATATATATATATATATATATATATATATATATATATATATATATATATATATATATATGCATATATGTATATATATATATATATATGTATATATATATATATATATATATGTATATATATATATATATATATATATGTATATATATATGTATATATATATATATATATATATGTATATATATATGTATATATATATATATATATATATATATATATATATATATATATATATATATATATATATATATATATATATATATATATATATATATATATATATATATATATATATATATATATATATATATATATATATATATATATATAACGTATCATACAACAATGCACAGTTTACACGTTAAAGGGTATGTATTTGTGGGTTTACTCCAACATGAAAAGGTACAATTTTGCCACCAAACTTGTGACTCGCATCCACGGAAAAGAGTGTATATTTAAATCCGCAAATCTTTTTGCCATAAGTCTAAAACGTGTTGGGGGTGGGGGTTGGGGAGGGCTCAGTTAGATAATTTTTCAAGTATGATACATTGGCAATGTACTGAGTGCACTCACCCCAAAAAGAACTAAGTGGACCGGGCTTAAATTGGTCTCGTAGTTGACCCAACACGACACTATTCAAAATAACGACACGTTTACACGACACCTGTCCATGGCTATTGTTCGTGGCGTCTTACAAAAGCCAGCTGGCCGTGTACATGCACAGACTACGTGTCTGTTCTCTCGTTTCGGAAGGTTCACCCGCCATTACGTAGACAGTGAAACGTGGATTGCGAGTAAAAGATATGTGATTTTGGGAATGTGAATTAATTTAGAAGCCTAGCTGCCTAGCAAAGCAGCATTGGACCTATGTTTTTTTGTAAGTGATGGCAATACAAATTAATTAATACTTGCCGACCAAACGCGTAAAATTGCTACCTGGATAGAAATTCAGGGATATCAGGTTGGGGATTTTTTTATATACCGAGCCATGGTTACTGCGTATTTCATAATAATATAAATTACATGACTGTTTTGAGTATTCCAACAGTCCATGGGTTGTCTATCATCATGTGTCATCGGTTCTTTAAGGGGCCGTCCACAATAGTCGACACATTCGTACAAAGCGTACTAAGGGGGAATGTCAAGACCAGCGCATTAATTTAAATAAATGTCAGTCGCATGCGAAATAAGACCACTGTCGTGCAGCGCCACGCAGTGAACTATTACGGAACTATTATTGTTTTAATTGCGTAACCGTTCACTGTGTGACATCGTCACATTGATGTTGCTCACATTGTCAAATATCTACACTTGAAAGTGCTAATTCATGGAGGGTGTGATTAATTAGTACGCTTTGTACAAATAGGTAATCGTCGACAATTTTGAACGACCCCTAATGCTGCGTCACAGTGCGCTTGTGTTTACTAGTTCACGACATGTAAATATAGTTCACGATACCTCTGCTTTGAGACAACCTCCTCGCTGAACTTGTTGCCAAAGCTTTATTAAAGGCCAACGTTTGCCCAAACAACCTAGCACTGCCTCGGCTCCCCTGGACAACTCTTGTCACGACGGCAGTCACCATGCTGGACAATGTATGGCCGCTCCAGTGGACTGAAGTTGACAACTCTCACTGCAGTCACGTCCACATTAATGGCATGGTTGAATGAACGCATTCAGTGGCGTATATAGGCCCAGTGGAGTATTGACCCGGGTCAGGGGATGCACTCGCACCCGACGCTGGATCTGGGGGTGGGGGGGGGGTGGCGCCAAATCGACGGTCAACTTGCCCATCAAGCGGATAACATCATAATAATTATTACAAATCCGAGATTCCGCTGTCGTATGACTATGGTTGCGTGTAGTAGTAAGTTGTCATGCTGTGTATTTGTTATTAGCTACGTTGTAAAAAGTGAATTCATGATTAAGTTCGGCCTGTAGTTCGCTAGGGTTCAATCGATAGACGGCGCTGGCAGTTTAATGGTCACGCGACTGAGGATTAGCAAAATAATATGTTTGCTGGGTCATATGTCGTGCGTGATGTCACCGATATTTGCTTCGAGAATCTAATATGTAGATAACACCGGGGATATTTCTTTTGTAGTAGTTTTTAGTTCAAGTCACTTTTTGTGAAAAGTATGTTAGATGCATTATTTATGTCAACATATACATTAAATGTATTATTCGTGTTCATAAAATATACCAAGCCATTGAAATTCCAGATTAAAGTTAGGTAGATATGTGAAGTTTCCCAGACGCGGTCGACTGTAACAACTAGCCCCGTAAGCGGGGCAAGTTGTTACATCATACAGCAAAGAATGCGTGGATCGCAAAGCAAGTGTCACTTGTACACATTACAGTTATTACATTAATTGGATTACACATAAACATCTTACACACAGTGTGCAGAACAATGTCGGTGTTCACAGCTTGATATATTAAGCTTTTAATTTTTAGTTACCAAAAGTCCTCGAATTCTTGCTTAACAAACAATTGAAACACATACGCACTCACGCACACGCACACGGACATCCACATTTCAATTAGTCGTGCATTATCAATGTTATAATTGCTCAAATAGGATTGTGCCATACAAATTGTACAAGATTGCCATCCAAGACGAAACCCCCAAATGGCAAGTGGACAAGGAAGCCATTGGCTTATCGAGAGTCCAATAATGTTTCGTGTGTATGTAACCCGCCCTTCTGAGATATGTGTTAATTTTGTTTGGCGCTGCTAACATTGACTGCCCTTGATTTAAACCAATAGGGGACACCGGGGCACAGTGGATCTCGGTGAATAACATGCTATATTTCGAGATTAATTCCATGATGATAATATCACCAGTTGGACGCCAACACATAATACATTCAGCCATTTTGGATTGAAAGCAGCGGCTACTGGCAGCGCATAAAAGGCGAGCTAAAGTAGGTATTTCAGTCACCAAAGTAAAGTTGTCATACTTGATGACAATTGCCATATGTTGTGGATACTGAAGGATACAAAATTAATGCCATATCCTCTAAATAATGCCAACTACTGACAAAGTAAATAGCATGTGCACGATACTCGAAAATTCGTTATATTCCATAATATAGATGGTCTTATGTTAATTAACCATGCTTGGAGCACAGTGGATCGGAGCAGGTTGGCTAATTCTTTGGACCCCTAATTTGTTTTAATTGTTTATGTTATTATTATCAACTCACTTTTATGTTATTATTATCACTGGCTTAATGTAGGCATTGAAAAGCCAACGTTTGCCCAAACAACCTAACACTGCATCGGCTCCCCTGGACAACTGTTGTCACGACGGCAGACAGCATTCTGGACAATATATGGCTGCTCCAGTGGACTGGAGTTGACAACTCTCACTGCAATCACGTCCACATTAATAGCATGGTTGAGTGAACGCACGCAGTGACGTATATAGGCCTAGTGGAGTATTGACCCGGGTCAGTGGATGCACTACCACCGACGCTGGATCTGGGGGTGTGTAGAGGGGGGGGGGGTGGGGCGCCACATCGACGGTCAACTTGCCCATCAAGCGGATAACATCATAATAATTATTACATATCCGCGATTCCGCTGTCGTATAAATATGGTTGCGTGTAGTAGTAGGTTATCACGCTGTGTATTTGTTATTAGCTACTTTGTAAAAAGTGAATTCATGATTAATTTTGGCCTGTAGTTCGCTAGGGTTCAAACGATAGGCTGCGCTGGCAATGTTATGGTCACACGACTGAGGATTAGCATAAAAATCTGTTTGGTGGGTCATATGTCCTGTATGATGTCACCGATATTTGCTTCGAAAATCTAATATGTAGAGAACACCGGGGCTATTTGTTTTGTAGTAGTTTTCAGTTAAAGTCACTGTTTGTGAAACGTACGTTAGACGCATTATTTATGTCAGCGTAAAGATTAAATGTATTATTCGTGTTAATAAAATATACCAAGCCATTGATATTCCATATTAAAGTTAGGTAGATATGTGAAGTTTCCCAGACGCGGTCGACTGTAACAACTAGCCCCGTAAGCGGGGCAAGTTGTTACATCATACAGCAAAGAACGCTTGGATCGCAAAGCAAGTGTCACTCGTACACATTACAGTTATTACATTAATTGGGTTATACACACATAAACATCTTAAACACAGTGTGCAGAACAATGTAGGTGTTCACATCTTGATATATTAAGCTTTTCATTTTTAGTTACAAAAATTCCTCGAATTCTTGCATAACAAACAATTGAAACATATACGCACACACGCACACGCAACACGGACATCCACATTTCAATTAGTCGTGCGTTATTAATTTGATAATTGCTCAAATAGGATTGTGCCATACAAATTGTATAAGATTGTCATCCAAGACGAAACCCCCAAATGGCAAGTGGACAAGGAAGCCATTGGCTTATCGAGAGTCCAATAATGTTTCATTTATGTGTTACCCGCCCTTCTGAGTTAAGTGTTAATTTTGTTTGGCGCTGTTAGCATTTACTGCCCTTGTTTTAAACAAGTAGGGGACACCGGGGCACGGTGGATCTCGGTGAATGACAGGCTATATTTAGAGATAAATTCCATGATGATAATATCACCAGTTTGACGCCAACACATAATACATTCATCAATTTTGGATTGAAAACAGCGGCTACTGGTAGCGCATAAAAGGATAACTAAAGTAGGTATTTCAACCACCAAAGTAAATTTGTCATACTTGATGACAATTGCCATATGTTGTGGATACTGAAGGATACAAAATTAATGCCATATCCACTAAACTACTGACAAAGTAAATTAACCATGCTTGGGGCACAGTGGATCGGAGCAGGGTGGCTAATTCTTTGGACCCCTAAATTGTTTTAATTGTTTATGTAATATTATTATCAAATCACTGGTTTAATGTAGGCATACCTTGAAAAGAAAATGAATAACCACTTTGCAATACGTTAAGTTAAAATATTGTGATTTATTGTTGGTTTTTATTTTTATATAATTAACACTCGCCAAACGATGTTTTATACATACTAAAACGATAGGCGTTATATATTTATGATTGCAAGTTTAATATGGTTCGAAACATAAAAAAAGAACGTGACTTCGGAAAGATATAAAATGTGTGACATAACGTTTTCTACACTGCGTCGTTACGTAGAAAAAGTAATGGCAGCCGGAGATAACAGGGACATCAGACATGAACCATAAAATTACAGTCATCAAGTGTCCAATGTAGAAGAGGAGGTCATGTTGGGGGAATATTTTATTTAAGCCTCCTTAATCAGAATGCAATAAGGCCTGAGCTCAATTGATGCCAGAAAGCTCGTGTATCAATTTGCGCAATTCAACAAGAAAATTTGTCCTGAATCTAGGTCAGAGCACGAATCTGCTGGCGAGGACTGGTTATCAGGCTTCATGTTGCGTTTTCCAAACCTGTTCCTGCATCGACCAGAGGCAACCAGCATATCTAAAGCAAACAGTTTCAACAAGCATAATGAAATTGCATGTTTCGATACTGTGATCCAAAGACACAATTTGTTCCAGCATATATATTTCATGCAGATGAAACTGGTTGTACTACTGTGATCCAAAGACATTGGCAATTCCAAAACATTGGCAATTCCATAATCATGTCTCACTGAAATGAGAAACATGTTGACAAAACAACATCCGGTGAACGAGGACCATTAATGAATGTTGTTGTAAATGCAACGGACAACTCTATTCCTCCTGTCAGGCTGTTTTTTGTGCGCATTTTAAGGACCACGTGGTTACCGGAACTCCTCCTGGAACTGTTGGTGTAGTCCATGCATCTGGATGGATGAAAGCAGAGAACTTTGTGATATTTATGAAGCATTTCATAAAAACCACAACGTGTTCAAAGGAGCATCCTGTTCTTCTGCTTCTACATAACCACGACAGCTACATTTCTGTCGAAACCCTATATCTCGCCATATAAAATGGGGTGACATTGCGGCCATAAGTTGCAGCCGTTGGATAGATCAGTGTACCGCCCATTCAAGGCGGACTGCAATGCCGCTGCAAGTGCCTTCACGGTAAGTCAACAAGGGAAACAAGCCACAATCAAAGATATTACTCAGATTGTTGGCAATGAGAATCCACTTACGCTCACACCAAGGAACATTACTTCGTGCTTCAAAGTCGCTGGAATATGGCCTTTTGTTAGAAATGTTTTCGGCGAGGGCGAATTTCTATCTTCTTACGTGACCGGTCGTCCTGACCCCGCAACCGAAGCGGCTGCACTTCGACCTGATGCGGCTGCACCTCGACCTGATGCGGCTACTCCTCGACCTGATGCGGCTGTACCTCGACCTGATGCGGCTACACCTCGACCTGATGCGGCTGCACCTCGACCTGATGCGGCTACACCTCAATCTGATGCGGCTACACCTCGACCTGATGCGGCTGCACCTCGACCTGATGCGGCTGCACCTCGACCTCATGACCACCAGAATGATTCCACACCAACCGTCTAGCTCCAGCGATGATAATGCCACAACAGGAGTTTCTGAGTGTCAGGATGCTGCATTACCTGGACCCTCACGAGGCAGGTGGTTTGTAAGTCCAAAGGTAATCTTCCCGAAAGCACCTGCACGGAAAACACAAAGGGCAGAAGAAAAGTTGAAATGAAAATACTAATGGACACACCAATGAAAGATGACATTCAGTAGGTAATAGAGCAAATAAATGCAAAGAAAAAGACAGGAGCACAGGAAGAGAGGAAGTTGCAAGTCGGTATGGCTAGCAAGATAACAACTTTTAAACGTAAGTTGCCCTTGAATTATTCAGATACCAGATGAGGATATGTCACTTTGTTGAAAGCAACAACAATCAGAAGAACTGGAAGAACTTGGCGTACCTGTTCCAGGGAAGACTTGATCATGAGAGAGGGTAGTATTGTTTTAACAACATTTGCTACAAAGAAAACCCTGATAGTGTACATTGGTCAAAAACAGGGAAGTCGAACAATGATGAAGAGAGAGAGAAAATGAATATGAGGTGAAATTCTTGCGTCGTGAAAAACCCAAACATTTCACATCAATGTTCCCCACTGTTGATGATGTCTTAGATGTGTTTGAATACATTGTGGAGAAACTACCAAAGTCGGCACACAAAGGGGGAACTCGTAGAGCTGCTCTCCAAATTTCTGATTCATTTCTAGAAAACATTGACATACTGCGTTAATTTATGTATATGAGAAATCAGTTGGTTTGTAGAGTGAAATTGACAAATGTCGCTCTCCCCGGAGTGGCACCGAAAGAGCAAAAGACAATTGCTGCAGCCATAATTACGCCCCATTTTGCAACAGCCACACCCCTGTGCAAATTGGTCGGACACTGCAGTTTTCCTTAATGTTGAATTATTCTGAATGGTTCTACGATGAGTTGTTCTAGTTAAATGTCGAGTTATTCTAAATGATTCTACGATGAGTTGTTCTAGATAAATGTCGAGTTACTCTAAATGGTTCTACGATTAGTTGTTTTAATTAAATGTCGAGTTATTCTAAATGGTTCTACGACGAGTTGTTCTAATTAAACACCAAATAACAGGTTAGCACCTATGGTATTTGTATCTAGACTTCTAACTAGCAATAGCAATGACATACTTAGTACCAATAACATACATAGGTTAATAGTCTATTTAAAAACTGTCGTCCCAGGTTGGAAACACAATCAAATGAACCCTAAGTTCCAATAACACTGTGTCAACTCCATCAACACAAACACACACACACACACACACACACACACACACACACACACACACACACACACACACACACACACACACACACACACACACACACACACACACACACACACACACACACACACACACACACACACACACACACACACACACACACACACACACATACACACACATGATAATATTCACTGTCTATAAATAATTCCTTAAGATAGTTACGGATGAGATGACCGTCAAAATAAATGTATCCTAACCTAACAGTAATACATCACGACAACCCATGAAACCAAAATAATTTGTACCAGACCATCCAACCGATGGACATGATAGAAGGGACTATTTGGACTCATCCTTTCTTCGACTTTGTATGGAATAGCCACCCACCGATCCTCGATTTTATTTCGTCCTAGGATTCCTCTATTCCCAAGGAAAACTCTATCCCCAGGCTTCAGTGGCGCATCCGATCCATTCTGGTCATGCCTGGCCTTTCTGATCCCAGCTGCGTTGGCCAGTCTCTGACCAGCCAATTCAAATGCTGCCCCAAGTCTATGCTGATGCTCCTGTACCCAATCACCACACCCTTTACCTATGTATAATGAAGGGCCACTAGCTCGTCCACGGGTAGTCTGGGGTCTTGCTCGAACATCAAGAAGTAAGGCGAGAAACCTGTGGCAGTGTGTGGTGTAGAATTGTACGCAAAGACCAGCTGCTGCAAATAACGTGGCCATTGTGTCTTCTGTTCTGGCGGCAGAGACCGCAGTAGATCGTGCATCGTACGATTGAATCGTTCGCACTGGTCGTTCCCTTCCGGGTGATACGCAGTGGTGCCTGACTTCTTTATTCCATAAACAGAACATAGTGCCTTAACTATATCGCTCTCGAAATTTTCCTGGTCGCTATGGATGCGTCTAAGGACCACATACCGATAAAACCAGTCTTGGGTCAACACCTACGCTACCGTAGACGCTTTTTGATCTTTTGTTGGATTTGCCACAAGGCATCTGTTATCGTTAGGACATTTTCTCGTCCACCCGAAGCCTTCTCTAACATAGTGAAATTTATTGTTAGTAACTGGAGGGATTCTCCGCTAAAAGTGTCCCCTGCTCGGTTACACTTTAGGTCTTAGCGCCTCTGCTGTGTAGCATCTTGAACAACTGGTACAATACGAATCCACATCTTTGCTCATTCCAGGCCAGAACGCTCTCTTTCTCACCAGAGCAAGAGTTCTATCTCTTCCCTGTTGTCCACTTCAGTCATGAAGAGCTTCCAGTACTGGCTGTCTCACACTGGTTGGCAAGCTGCAGCGTTCCTTCCCCATTCTCAAAGGACTCAACATATAGAACATTGTCCATACACACAAATTGGACCCATTTGCTGTACCAACGACAAGTAACTACTGGTATCTTCTGCAGCTCAGTCCGAGCTAGCCTTCTGCCTTTCATCCACAAGGCCACGACTTTACTCAAAATAGGATCTTCACCCTGTAGCTCAGCAAGTTGCTGATTTGTATAGCCTGGAAGTGTGGATACGGCTCCCATATTTTTGGCTTTTGGCCCACTGCTGCTGTTGTCACAACTTCCTCTACGCTCTCCATCATCACTTGGTGTCGTTCCAGGATCTAGTTGGATATCGAAGACGTACCCACCACTGTTTGGTCCACTACCAATTCGGTCGTTTCCACTGCTACAGAGCCACTATATCTACCCATGGTTCTCCATGCCACGTCTTCTTACTGAAGGCATCAGCTCTGGCATTACCAATACGGTACTTGATACTGAACGGTATTTGATACTGAAGTCAAATTGAGCAAGCTGGGCAACCCAACGCAACTCCGTAGCTCCCAGCTTTTTTATGTTTGAATGGAGTTCAATGGATTATTGTCTGCATAGATTGTGAATAGCGACCCGAGAAGACAGGCACGAAACTTATCAGTGACGACCCATTTCAAAGCAATTAGTTCTAACTTCATATAACTGTGGTCGGCATCATTCCTTTCTGCCGGCCTCAACCCTCGATTAGCATATGCGATAACTCCATGTTCTTGGGAAAGCACCGCACCCAACCCTTGGAAGTTGGCAAAGGAAGGTACATATCTACGGTAGTACCCCGACAATCCAAGGAAGGATCGTAGATCGCTCTCACTCTTTGGCTCTTGCCATTCTTGGACCGCCTTTATTTGGGCTGGGTCTGTTGCGACTCCTTCTGCAGACACGGCATGACCCAAGAACTTAACCTCTCGCCTGAACATGCTACATTGCTTTGGCTTAATCTTGAGTCAAAAAGTTAACATAATATTGTGTCCAACCTCTGCAACATCTCATCCACCGATTTTCTGAAAACTAGAACATCATCCAAGTAGATGATAAGAGAATGGAAATTCTCATTTCCCAACACGTGATCTATCAGGCGGGACAAAGTCGCTGAGGCGTTGCAAAATCCCATGGGCATCCTAGTGACCTCATAAAGTCCACTATTTCCCACCCGGAACGCCGTCTTTGGCACATCGCTGGCGTCGATGGCACACTGATAATAGCCATGTGCCAGATCCAAGGTACTTAAGTATGTTGCTCCAGTGAGGGCCTCCAAGCATTCACATACTTTTGGCAACGGGAATGCGTCATTGATTGTCTTCCAATTTAGATCCCTATAGTCTATGCATAAACGCAAAGAGCTGTCCGTCTTTCTGACTAGAACAGCCGGTGATGCATAGCAGCTGGTGGATTCTTGGAAGACCCCCAGTTTCAGCCACTTCTGGAGATGTACTTTAACCTGCTTCCATTGATTAGGGTGAATTCTTCGGTGGGGAACTCTAACTGGCCTATCATCCAAGGTGACTATCTGATGTGGGACAGCATCGCCGTAACCAATGTCGTCTCCGTCTTTACTGAACACATCCTTGTGTTTGACCAGCAACATTATCAGCCTCTGAAGTTCGTCATCCGAAAGGTCCAACCCTCCCTACTCCACTGAATGTAAGCTATCAACTCCATATTCTGTGGACGCAGTGGGCCCAGACGGTCCCTCGCCGTTTACAGGATCATATATTCTACAGCCGTCAGAATACGCAGACTGGAAGATAATATCACTGTGGCCCACTTTACTGCTGAGATTAGGTGGCTCCAAGACATCCGCCTTCTGTATAGTTCCCAGCCTCCTGTCTATATGTAACCTTAAATACATGCCATAACAAGAAGCTTAACTATTTATTCATCATTAATTTTATTAATTAATTTTTTCAAACATTAAAATATAAAATATAAATGTTATGTTAAAATAAAAAACCACAAAAAGCACCAGAAATGTTAAAGAAATGAAGAAATGTATTCGTATTCGTGCACACTTTAGGTGGCGCCACTGCTGCTGAGATTCACTTGTCCCACAAAACGACGTTGTTACATCATACGGGGTACGTTGTTACATCATACGGGGTATGTTGTTACATCATACGGGGTACGTTGTTACATCATACGGGGTACGTTGTTACATCATACGGGGTACGTTGTTACATCATACGGGGTACGTTGTTACATCATACGGGGTACGTTGTTACAGCGAAGAATGTATGGATCGTAAAGCAAGTGTCACTCGGTCATGTTACTGTTATTACATTAATTGGATTATACACACTTATACATCTTATGCACAGTGTACGTAACAACTTAGGTGTTCACAGCTTCGTATATTAAGTTTTTTAATTTTTACTTACCAAAAGGCTCTAATTCCCCGGGTTCTTACATAACAATCAATTGTGAATGGAATATAAATTATTGACTGGAGTATGAAATAGTGAATGGCAATGTACATGTAATGCGACTTCTACTTGATTGAATGATACACACAGGTCGGCACTAACGCACACGCGCATTTCAATTAATCGTGCAATTAATTACTCAAATAGGGCTGTGCCATAAAATTAACAAGATTTGATAAGACTGCCAATCAATGCAAACCACCCAGATGGCAAGTGGACAAGGAAGCCATTGGCTTATCGAGAATCCAAAAATGTCACCCGCTCTTCTGAAATATATGTTAGTTTTGTTGGATGCTGCTGTCATTTACAGTACTGTTTATAAACCAATACCCTAGGCCTCACAAGTGAAATAACTATCCCCAAACATATTTTTTTAGTTGAACGCACGTGGACGATGACAAATCCTGAATTTCAGTTTAAATTCTACTAGGAATAACCCCTTATACACTATAGTAGATATGTTTTAAGTTTCATTCACGAAACAAGAAGTGGCTGCGTGAGATACTATTTTGTAGACATACCAAAACAAGTTGTAGGTGGTTATAAATAATTTTTTTGCCACGTTAATTTTGTCTTCTTGTCTCCAGAGTTTTGGACAGTTTGTCTGTAGGTGGACGTCCAACAAATTACCGTCGACGGTATCTCCACATGTGTGCAATGTTTTTGTAAAACGACTCTGTAACAACTTGCACCTCTATACAACTAGTCCCGTTTTCCCCTACAAAGCAAATTATATATAAAGAGAATAAGCGCCTTTGAGATTATATACTACTGCAGGATATTTCGCAAACCCTGGGTAGCGCATCGTACCAACGTATATGTATTGACCGGTCTGCGTGTTCCGCAAAACTGTTTATGCGATTTTTGTTGTCAAGTAAACTTTTCCATTGGCCTTGAAATCGTCAAATGAACTATAATTCAATTAAGCCAAGCACCAGTGGATTCCTCCTCCTTTTAGAAAATACATTAAGGCATGTGTGCAGGTAATTATTGTTATTTGTGTACACTAATAAATTGTTCTGGATGTATTTTGAAGTATATGCGTTCCGTAAGGATTGTTTGAAAATATAACTCTGCCCATATCTCAAAATATAACCCACACAAATTATTTCTACAAACGCCAACATTTTGGTAACAACAAGAACCAACAATAACAGGAGCGACAAGCTTGTTTAAAATTGGGTTATTAAAAATGGAAATGGTGTTATATGTAGCATGTATGTTTGTATGCATGCTTGGCAATAAGCATTTTGTATGTATCGCATGTTCTGAATACAGGATAGCTGCGAAAATGTCCTATAATTGTGAAGCGCTGTGACGACCAGAACCACTGTTTCCCATGGTTTGAATAAATACTTGGTTTCTTAGGTTGACGAGTTAATTTATGTAGGTAGACAATATTATTTTGGAAGTAAGTACGAAAGGTTTCCAGCACCTAGCTAATTTTTAGAGACGCTATCGCAGAAAAACCTCAAATGCACTTGCTTACGATTTATATTTCCGGATGGATAGCTGTTGGTAACGTGTTGTGTTAAGTACCCACATCAAATAACAGTCATGCACGCTTAAGTGATGGTTCACAAGAAAAATCTTGGGGTTAAGGTTTGGGTTAATGACATGGTTACGGATTAAGGTTAGGGTTCGTGTTTGGTGATAAAACATGATGCTCTCTTTGGAGTCCGGGGTAAGTGGCTTTATTTTGAAGAGGGCCACAGTAAACGCTCCTGTGACGACGTTGGGGTTCGACAAAGAGGCCAGCGGATAAGGCAGTTGCATGGGGAAAGGCTGCAGGAATACAGACTGCACATGAAATCTGCGACTGGTCTAACGCAGAAGACACTGCACTAACCTAACAGCAAAGACAGAAATGGATGAATAATCTCCCGGACTATGACCACACACGGTGTTATGGTGAAGAGGTTATCCGCTTTCACCCAACATGTTTCATGCTGCTTCAAAACCGCAAACAACACATTCATTGGAGGTTGTCCAGGGTGGAAGGAAATAGAGAGTGTCTTTAAGAAGACAAGGGCTGAGACGAAACAATCCAGTCTCTCAGCCGGTCGCCAACACAGTCGTGGACATGGCCAGTCTAGGAAGCGCTAAACAGTTTAACGGACGAAAATGCATCTGTCCGAAAACGTATCAAATTACTTTAAATGAAACGACCACTGGTCGTATATTTTTATAGTATTAACTATATAGAACAATAATTGGACGCTTAGTGTGAATCAGTTGTAAGAAACCCCTGTCATCCTGTCACTAATGCATAAACAAATTCAAATATTGAATTACTTCTTACTTACTTACTTACTTACTTACTTACTTACTTACTTACTTGCTGTCTGTCCATTTCTTCACATGTCTTCCTCGTCTTCTTTTCCCATGCACTGTTCCCTGAAGGACAGTTTTAGAGAGACCGCTTGATCTCGTCACATACCCATACGATCTCAGCTTCCTCTTCTTCACTCTGGTCGAAAGGTCTTCACAATGACCCACGTGTTGAGCGAAGGTTTTGCGGATTGCTTCAATGCTGACGTGGTCGGTGTAGGATATGCCGAGGATTCTACGGAAGCATCTACTTTCCACTGTAGCCATCTTTCTTTGTAGTTCCGTTGTGAGAGTCCACGATTCACATGCATACAGGAAGATGAAAAGGACCAGTGCATGTGCGAGCTTCATTTTTGACTTCAGTGCGATGTTCTTGTCTCTCCAAATTGGTTTCAGTTTCAGTGTTTGTGCTGACCTTGAAAGGATTTCGGTCTTGGATCCCTCGTCACTGATGATGGCCCCGATGTATTTAAATTGTTTCACTTTTTCCCGTTCTTGTCTATTCGCAGTTATGCGTGATCTAATTGTATTACTGATGTTTGTCATTATCTTGGTCTTCCATATCTGGCTGATGATTCGTCCAGTCGGTTCACCAGGTTGACGGGTTCTTCTTCCTCTCCAGCCAAACCGTCGATGTCACAAGCGAAGGTTGGTGATGGTGCGTCCTCCAATGTTAACTGTGCCGGTGTGGTCTTTTAGTGCGTCCTCCAATGTTAACTGTGTCGATGTGGTCTTCTAGGGCGTCCTCCAATGTTAACTTTGTCGGTGAGGTCTTCTAGTGCGTCCTCCAATGTTAACTGTGCCGGTGTGGTCTTCTAGTGCGTCCTCCAATGTTAACTGTGTCGGTGTGGTCTTCTAGTGCGTCCTCCAATGTTAACTGTGTCGGTGTGGTCTTCTAGTGCGTCCTCCAATGTTAACTGTGCCGGTGTGGTCTTCTAGTGCGTCCTCCAATGTTAACTGTGTCGGTGTGGTCTTCTAGTTCGTCATCCAATGTTAACTGTGCCGGTGTGGTCTTCTAGTGCGTCCTCCAATGTTAACGGTGTCGGTGGTGTGGTCTTCTAGCGCGTCCTCCAATGTTAACTGTGCCGGTGTGGTCTTCTAGTGCGTCCTCCAATGTTAACTGTGTCGGTGTGTTCTTCTAGTGTGTCCTCCAATGTTAACTGTGTCGGTGTGGTCTTCTAGTGCGTCCTCCAATGTTAACTGTGTCGACGTGGTCTTCTAGTGCGTCCTCCAATGTTAACTGTGCCGGTGTGGTCTTGTAGTGCGTCGTCCAATGTTAACTGTGCCGGTGTGGTCTTCTAGTGCGTCCTCCAATGTTAACTGTGTCTGTGTGGTCTTCTTGTGCGTCCTCCAATGTTAACTGTGTCGACGTGGTCTTCTAGCGCGTCCTCCAATGTTAACTGTGTCGGTGTGGTCTTGTAGTGCGTCGTCCAATGTTAACTGTGTCGGTGTTGTCTTCTAGTGCGTCCTCCAATGTTAACTGTGTCGGCGTGGTCTTCTAGTGCGTCATCCAATGTTAACTATGTCATTGTGGTCTTCCAGTGTATCTGTCATTATTCGTTCCAGGAATATGTTGAACAGTGTCGGTGGCAAGAGGCATCCTTGACGGACTCCGACTGATGTGTGGAACCGTTCACCTATTTTGCCGTGCACGAGTACTGCACTTCTGGCTTTTGCGTGCAGCTGTTCGATGGTGTGAAGAAGCTTTCGTCTAACGTCATATTTCTTCAGTGTAGCCCAGAGTGCTTCATGCCAAACCCTGTCAAAAGCCTTCTTGAAGTCAATGAAGACGTGGAATAATTCCTGCTGGTGTTTAGGTATTTCTCACACAGAACACGAATAGAATTGGATCAACAACCCCACAAGAACAACGTTAGAACATTTCGAACAGGGTGAATTTGAATCGGGAGAAATATATTTCAAAAAGTTCCTCAGTAAAGCAAACAAAAATTAAACAACCGGAACCACCACATGTTTGGGAATATTAAGTAAGCCAGGTTTTGTTTTCGGAAAGCCGTGGATTTTACATTGATTCAAGATGATGTTGGGGTTTAATTTCTTGTAGGAAGATTATTTTTACGAATTTTATATAAGATATTAGTGTTAAAATGCAATACAATTATGTTCAACACGTTAGCTCTAATACATTATTTAGGACGGTCATAAACTGAAACATGTACAATATATATCTACACTCCCAGTGGTATTTGGATGTCGAACACGAAGGCCATGAAATAACAGAACCTCATTCAAACAAAGTAAGTGCGTCCAGGAATATACCCCTTTAATGCTTTAATCGTAAATTGGGACCCTACATTCACTATGCCTCAAAATACGGAATTCTATATATTAAGAAATACTGTTTTGGGGATTTGCAACTTTACATATTCTACTTTCTGGTGATATCATTTAAAAATACTTTGAAAAAGGTCTAATGTTTTACTCCGCTATATCTGTCATGGCTAAACTTTTAGAATAAATCTGCTGGGCTCAGACCTTAAAGAGACGGGCGTCAAGCTGTGGTCGGGCAGAAACCTTGTGAGGCTCAGAGAAACGGCGACTGCCGGACGAGATGGCGCGGACTGATTGCGACATTGTGACGTCCCCAGATTATTCCTGTGGCAGGAACAGTAATCAATTAATCAATATTTGGATAAACTTTACTCTTACTTTACTTACTTTTGGAGTTTGATCCATGAAAGATCAGAAAGCGGGAGAAAATTAACAAGTAAAACGTGACCCGTCGACCCTCACTCAATATTCACTGCTAAATATTCAACAGTGATTAACAGAACAACGAAATAAAGTGTTTGAGTGAAAGCATTACAGAGATGCTCTAAGAGATTACAAAAAGTGTTTATAATCGGGCGGCGAAGAAGGTGGAGTGGACAAAATACCAGAGTTAATATCTTCCCTATCTGGTCCCTTGTGGAGTGGGGGCCACATCACTTAATTTCTCTGAAAATTCAAGCAATATTAAGGGCAATAGAAGCTCCGTAATTAAAAAAATGTCCACCTTGAAAACGAAAGACATAATTTTGGATCGTCTAAGTAGTGATCATTGTTAGGCCGTCTAAAGTATTATAACAGTATGTTTGATGTCCGCATTGTAAGCAGGCATGAAAAAAAAACGATGTCTTCGTAGTGCACCACACTGTTCGCCGGTGTCGTGATATGTCTATATCAAAGAGTGGCTCATTTGATGAAAAATTATAATAAAATGAACAATTATCACAACATTCCGCCGAACCGACGCGCGCTTGGTCAAGTTCCAGATGATTAAACAATTTGAGCTTGTCTGTACAATATAGAGATGTTTATGAATAGAAAGCGTCTATATATATATATATATATATATATATATATATATATATATATATATATATATATATATATATATATATATATATATATATATATATATATATATATATATATATATATATGTATATATATATATATATATATATATATATATATATATATATATATATAAATATATATGTATATATATATATATATATATATATATATATATATATATATATATATATGTATACATATATAAGTATGTATATATATATATGTATATATATATATATGTATATATATATATATATATATATATATATATATATATATATATATATATATCACAATCACTGGCATTATGTCAGTGACACTCTGAACAACTTTACATATATTCAAAGCCACAAACTTCCAACTCTTTTAAAGTGCCTCCATGTGAGATTCCAGTTAATGTCTACCGAAATAGCCAGACCTCCCATATGAGATGATGCCATGGCATACCACTGTAAACTATTCATAGAAAGGCAAGCCAGACCTTCTCAACCGAGATTGGAAACAAAACCGAGATTGTACAATTGTACTGTTCTCAGTGAACTTCTCTACGGCTCCGAATGCAGACGAAAGAAAACCTGCCGTATTTGTCATCTCTTGGCAGACCCACATTCTCATAGGTCACTATATGAAATAATATATTTTGTGTTTCTTTGGTACATTAAGTGTTCCCTTCGTGGAAATTACGGAAGTATACATGCTTAGGTAGACAACAGCATTTCAGAAAGGCCATTTAACTAACCTAGGATGCAAGTTAACGGAAGAAGAGCAATAACTTGATGTTATTATTATTAACCCGATGTACCAAATAACACCCATGACATGTCCGGGCTGCACGTCAAAGTGTTGGTTGGTCCATTGTCAGCTACGTGGCGCCACTGTTCTTACACCTACGCCCACTTCGGTATTTTTGTGCGTGCGTGCGTGCGTGCGTGCGTGCGTGCGTGCGTGCGTGCATGTGTGAATGTAGATGACGAAACGAAACCTATACAAGATTTGCATTGCAATGTTTTCTTTTATTTAATAGTGTTGGTGAATCAAAAGAAATGTTTGCATACATGTGTTTAATATACGTTAATATACAGTGTTTTGTTTGGAAATTCTTGATATATTGACACACTATATGAAGGTGTATGAATTATGCTAGCAATGTGGATTTATTTAAAACCAAAATAGAAAAAAGTATTTAAACGGTAGACATCACATCTAGATGTCATATACTATTGATTTCTTTACTTTGTTCACATGATGAATGCGGTTTTGAAAGGCAATCATGTTGTGTGCTATAAGTTCAATATAACTGTATGATGTAATGCAACATTTTGAGTATACTTTTGTCGTCGAAACGTTGGTTGAACCGCTTGCTACCACGTGGCGCCACTCACTAAATATTGGCAATTTTTACGTATTTGTTGTGTTGTTTTGTGGAACACAATGTTTAAAAAGGTATTTCAGGTGCTTAAATAGATCTGTCTGATTTCAAGAGAAGTGCATGCTTTAGAAAATATGTGAAGATTGTCAGGGCAAAACGCAAAAAATGCGTTTTTTATAAAGAAAAAATATTGTCGTTCATCCTTATAGTGTAAATATAAACTTGTAAACTTGATATTGGAATATCTTAAGAATACAATATCCAAGCAAATTGTAGCTGACATCGTGTAATTTATTGCAGATTTCAAATATGAAATGTTAGCCATTCAGAAATGTCGTCCATATCAGTGTTTATCGCATTTTATCCTGAAACCCTTTATATATTTATTGCTCGTGTTTGCGTATGTTTCGCTATAATAAAAATGTGAGCATCAAGAACAAATGCATCTAAATGTGAATATATAACAAATAAAAACATCCCTAAGACGACTGCTGTGACTATTTCCATAGGTAAATTGTTTGCATTGCTCCATTTACAGGCGTGAGCAGAGATAATGTCAAAGTGGATGAGATGTGGAATGAATTTAACTCAACAACTAATGCTTAACAATAACAACCAGAGCTAATGTATTGTTGATTAGTCATTGTATTGAAGGTTTCGTAGCAGTCTTTCGGTCTGCCTGAATTAGAATGTAACAGCAGCATTAACGTCACTGTGCTGAAAGTAGTGTGGGGTGGATTTGTAATCGACGCTCATTAATATCAGCACTGGGACACTTATTCACCTTATACAAAGCATGCAATGATGGCATACTATAGGGAATAGTGCACTTTTGTGGGTTATAAAGTGCTGACTGCTTCAAACTGTAATTTGTGTACTTTAAAAACAAAACTAGAATTTATGTCGGATTTGTCTGTGGGGAATCTATTAGGCTACAAAAAACTAGGTGTTGCAAAATATATCAACATTTATAACATACATTTCATTGTGCATCCAGACATTTAATTACAAAACTAATTATTATTATACAAAATTAACAAAACATGTAAAAATATATGCATCAAAACACTATATGGTCAAAATGATCATTAATAGTTACTTAATAGTGTTATTACATGATGTCAGAAATACCTAATGGCACCAATACAATCCTACTATCAGGAATGGCATATTTTCCCTCTGCCATAGATATGGATCAAATATAAATCCATAATAAAAAATGGTCGCGACATTTTAGTATTTAGGATAGAGACCACTTTAAAATGTATACATTACAGATGCTGTTACATTTTAATCATGATTTACATGTAGAATGGTATCCCTCTATCCAAGTGCTTTGTCATAATCTGTACTATAAAAAATACAGGTAAAAATGCACAATTATTAATGCGATATTAATTAAAATAAGGTGGGTGGATTTGTACTTGATTTTGAACAAACGAGCTTAAACTTTGACAAAGCTTTAATATATATATATATATATATATATATATATATATATATATATATATATATATATATATATATATATATATATATATATATATATATATATGACTGATTCAATGAATGCACTCTCGCACGCCGTAGGCATAAACATTATATATATATATATATATATATATATATATATATATATATATATATATATATATATATATATATATATATATATATATATATATATATATATATATATATATATAAATGTTTATGCCTACGGCGTGCGAGAGTGCATTCATTGAATCAGTCATTAGTAATCAGTAATTTGTATTTGATTCTGAATGTGAGTGTGTGTGTGTGCGCGCGTGCAAGCGCGCGAGTGTGTGCAGAGAAATCACTGAATCAGTCGTCCAAGTACCAAGTTTGGTACAAATAGATTTAGACATCAACATATTGCTCTGAGCTTCGCAGCACAACCATTTGGAGAACAGCATCTTAATCTACTGGCTGACACAACTTCCACGTTTGCAAATCAAGAATAACACATTATTACTCACATCGCTATCACAGGTTTTCCTGTGACTTTCACAATGTATCTGTTCTCCTGGTTTGTTGCAGCGTGTCCAGTTGTTATTGTTCACACAGCCATCAAGGCCATCACAAGTGTTCCTCTGAATCTCTGTGATTGTCACAATGTCATTGTTCTCCTTGTTTGTTGCAGTGTGTCCAGTTGTTATTGTTCACACAACCATCAAGGCCATCACAAGTGTTCCTGTGAATCTCTGTGACTGTCACAATGTCATTGTTCTCCTTGTTTATTGGAGTGTGTCCGGTTGTTATTGTTCACACAGCCATCAAGGCCATCACAAGTGTTCCTGTGTATCTCTGTGACTGTCACAATGTCACTGTTCTCCTTGTTTGTTGCAGTGTGCCCAGTTGTTATTGTTCACACAACCATCAAGGCCATCACAAGTGTTCCTGTGAATCTCTGTGACTGTCACAATGTTATTGTTCTACTTATTTGTTGCAGTGTGTCCAGTTGTTATTGTTCACACAGCCATCAAGGCTATCACAAGTGTTCATGTGAATCTCTGTGACTGTCACAACGTCATTGTTTTTCTTGTTTGTTGCAGTGTGTCCAGTTGTTGTTGTTCCATCAAAGTCATTACAATTGTCCAATTGTACAGTAGTGTCCAGTTAAATTGTTATTGTTCACATAGCCATCAAGGCCATCACAAGTGTTCCTGTGAATCTCAGTGACTGTCACAGTGTCATCATTCTCCTTGGTTGTTGCAGCGTGTCCAGTTGTTATTGATCACACAGCCATCAAGGTCAACACAAGTGTTCCTGTGAATCTATGTGACTGTCACAATGTCATTGTTTTCCTTGTTTGTTGTAGCGTGTCCAGTTGTTATTGTTCACACAGCCACCAATGTCAACACAAGTGTTCCTGTGAATCTCTGTGACTGTCACAATATCATTGTTCTCCTTGTTTGTTGCAGCGTGTCCAGTTGTTGTTGTTCACACAGCGATCTAGGCCATCACTGATGTTCATGTGAATTTCTGCGAATGTCACAATGTCATTGCTATCCTTGTTTGTTGCAGTGTGTCCAGTTGTTATTGTTCACACAGCCACCAAGGTCAACACAAGTGTTCCTGCGAATCTCTGTGACTGTCACAATGTCATTGTTCTCCTTGTTTGTTGCAGTGTGTCCAGTTGTTGTTGTTCACACAACTATCAAGGTCATCACAAGTGTTCCTGTGAATCTCTGTGACTCTCACAATGTTATTTTTCTCCTTGTTTGTTGCAGCGTGTCCAGTTGTTATTGTTCACACAGCCGTCAAGGCCATCACCAGTGTTCATGTGAATATATGTGACTGTCACAATGTCATTGTTCTCATTGTTTGTTGCATAGTGCCCAGTTAAATTGTTATTGATCACACAGCCACCAAGGTCATCACAAGTGTTGCTGTGAATCCCCGTGAATGTCACAATCTCATTTTTCTATTTTTTTGTCGCAGTGTGTCCAGTTATTATTGTTCACACAGCCTTCAAGGCCATCACAAGTGTTCCTGTGAATTTCTGTGACTGTCACAATGTCATTGTTCTCTCCGTGTTTGTTGCATAGTGTCCAGTTGTTATTTCACCTAGTCTCACCACGATTCGTTGCAGCAGAGGTTCATCACCAGAGCCTCATTACTGAACTTGTACTGAAGTAGCTCAATAAATTTTTGAGCAACGATAATAAATTGTACATATTTGTCTTCTCAAATGATGTTACATCTTGTTTGATTTGGTGAAGTGTTTTCTCTTTTGACCAAGTGGTGTGGACGTCTTACATCTGGGAAGTGATTCGTGTCTGAGTTGTGTTGATATCTTCTGTGAAGTGTGTGTGTGTGTGTGTGTGTGTGTGTGTGTGTGTGTGTGTGTGTGTGTGTGTGTGTGTGTGTGTGTGTGTGTGTGTGTGTGTGTGTGTGTGTGTGTGTGTGTGTGTGTGTGTGTGTGTGTGTGTGTGTGTGTGTGTGTGTGTCTCTGTTGCCTCTGTCATATCTCTGTGCTTCCTAGTCAAGACAGTTCAGCTGAAACAATATGACATCATTGTGGTTAATGAGCGACTCATGCATTCTACTGAACAACTGGCATAGTCTAAAGTGCCACAGACACGGTTGCTGCAAGTTATAATTATTTTTCAAAAAGCAACTTTTAGCAAAATAGAAAACCTTCACGGTAATACAATCCATGACTTCACACATACAAGTGATATTTTCGTCACTAAATGTGATAATCAACAGCGGTCTTGCAGCCGATTCTACAAGAACCCGCTGCGAGATCGCTGTGAATTAATATATTTAGGGACAAAGATAATAATCGTCGTTGATTTTATAACTGTGGTTTTTTATTTGGTAAAAATTGCTTTTTGAAAAGACTTAGAATTGAGAGCAACTCTGTCAGTGGCAATGTGGTGTTTTTAGCTGAATCTGCATGGAGAATTTGGAAACATGCTTGATCGTAATAATTCTGAAGATTGACAAATATGCCGTTTAACTCCTGAATTCGTTAATCAGAGAAATTCTGTAACCACTGACCAGTATCATTAATGGAAAATATAAATCAACAGCAGAATATGTTCTAATGTATTTGCCAGTACTGTGTTGTATTACACACAGTATCCAACTTTTGCTTGACATTTACTCTTTCCTGTTTTTGACACCATTTCGCCTGTCTTGTAGTTTGTGTTATGAGGATGTTCTACTTCTCTGTCCTTTGGTCTGCGACAGGTGGGACTCCCATGGTCTGTGACAACTGGGACTTCCACGATCTGTGACAGCTAGGACTTCCATGGTCTGTGAAAGCTGGGACTTCCACGGTCTGTGACAGCTGGGACTTCCACGATCTGTGACAGCTGGGACTTCCAAGTCTGTAACAGCTAGGACTTCCACGGTCTGTGACATCTGGGATTTCTACGGTCTGTGACAGCTGGGACTTTCACGGTCTGTGACAGCTGGGACTTCCACGGTCTGTCACAGCTGGGATTTCCACGGTCTGTGAGAGTTGGGACTTCCACGGTCTGTGACAGCTGGGACTTCCACGGTCTGTGACAGCTGGGACTTCAACGGTCTGTGACAGCTGGGACTTCAACGGTCTGTGACAGCTGGGACTTCCATGGTCTGTGGGAGTTGTGACTTCCACGGTCTGCGGTACTTGTCTCTTCTGTTTGTGATATCCAACTTGCTGCCTGGCTTTGCAACATGACATCACTCACACTGTTACAACTCCAGACCTGCCAATAACATTGTACAAAGAGGCGTAGATCTACCACTGTTCATTACGTGATGGGGTAGATAAAAATCTAGCACAGTGGGCCCTCTTGCTGAATATTTTTTATTTAGGGTATATTTAATTAATTCTTTGTCTGGTGTTTTTAGGTGAAATTGTGGTTTGGTAGTATATTTGGATTCAAAATGAGTATATTTTATTTTATGTAACTTTGAACATACAATGTGATGGTAGGTTTGGGTTGAAAAGTGGTAGATCATGAGACCTGTAAACATGTAAGAAAATGTGGTAGTTCTACTGCTAAAGCGATAGACTTGACACCAGGTATGTGTTAATTTCAATTGTTAATTTGTTAATTGAATTAACTCAATTGAATTATAATTTTCAGAAAGGTTAATTTAATTCAATTGAATTAATTAACTTTACCAAAAATGGGTTAATTTAAATTAATAAAAAAATTCCCATTAACTCTCAATTAAGTGCTCATTTAACAATTGATATTATTGGATAGTTCACATCCATGTTATCCAGGTGTTTTCAGAAGGTTTGATGTCACTATTCCAGTCACTAGCCTGAGAGAGAGAGAGAGAGAGAGAGAGAGAGAGAGAGAGAGAGAGAGAGAGAGAGAGAGAGACAGAGAGAGAGAGAGAGAGAGATCAGGCTAAGGCATGGGTGAAAGGGAGAGAAATCATCACAGAGCACAAATGCACTGTACCAACTGGGGTGGGCTGGTCATTCAGGCACTTGTGAATTGGAGGGAAGTCCTAAACAACAGAATCTTCTATGGTAGGGTGATAATATGGTTTCTGGCTAATCTTGGGGTCTGCAAATCTCTGTTTAAAGTAAACATTTGGGGCTGGCATCTTACAGCTAACTGAATCTATGTTGCCATTAGACATATGAATCTATATATGTTCGAGTGTACATATAACTGTTAATGGGGTGATGTAGAGAAAAGTAACATAGCTTCAGCTTGAGATATTTTTGTACAGCCAACTTAAATCAAAAGCCTGCCATAAAATAATTAATTTTAACAAGTATCTGCAACTTTTTAAATGTTATTAAATGCCCCAGAAAGAAATGTATTGTAAATATTGTGTGAGTAAAGCTCTTTTCAAAAAAATTACAAAACACATTTCTGTCTTGTCATTTTAGAACTGTTTTAAATGGGTAAATCTTTCTACACGATTTAATTATTAATTGAATTAAAAGTAATTTTTAATTTAACTGAATAATTCGGGAGGTTAACTTAATTGACATAAGAAATGTATGTGGTTAATTTAATTTAAGAATTTTTAGTTAATTGTAATTTAATTAATCAACTTTTCAACACCTCTGCAACTACAAATAAATTGCACTAGCTAAATATATTTTATGTTAACACAAATATATTTGAAATATAAATAATTTAACTGTTTGTTATGCAAATGTAATGTAGATACCGAATAACCTTAGCAGTTATTTGTTTTGTTTTATTCCAACCTATATTTACTTTGATTACAGCAATGTGGTGTTTAATGCAGTTCATTAATTTGAGATAAAATGATTTTGAAGATATATATTAAGACAAATATCTGACAATTTGTTGCGTAATGGTTGTTATATCATATGATGTATTTATCTAACTACTAAATGGGCTAGGATGGAATATTTTATTTACATACTTTGACAACATAAATATGTGCAATTTGGTTAAAAGTATTGAAACATAATGTTTGCTAGTTCTAATTAGTTTCCCTCACTCAACATGTTCTACTAACTAATTAGTTTGTATATATGTTGTGGTTATTAAAAACCTGATGGTCTTGTGAGACATTATTTTGTCCACTTTTTCAGAACATCACGCCTAGTCGACCTTCTATGCTCTCACTGAGCATGGTCACTGTCGGGTGCTTGTCGTCCTCTGTGGTTATTTTACATCCCTAATTGACCTTTGTGGTACAATGATCTTCTACTTGCCTCTCTTGCAATCTGTGACTACTGGAACTTCTTCTGCTTTCTCTCACACAAGGACCTTCTACTTGCCTGTATTGCGGTCTGTGACTACTGGAACTTCTTCTTCTTTCTCTCATATAATGATCTTCTACTTGCCTGTATTGCAGTATGTGACTACTGGAACTTATTCTGCTTTCTCTCACACAAGGATCTTCTACTTGTCTGTATTGCGGTCTGTGACTACTGGAACTTCTTCGGCGTTCTCTCACACAAGGATCTTCTACTTGCCTGCATTGTAACAACATATTTTTTTTATAAAATACACAATAATAATTTGTTTTTATATATAAAGAAATGTAAAGTATTGTTAGTTGAATACCTTGATATGTATATGGCCCCATGTTTGTTGTGTTGTGGACGTTTTCCAGCCAGACCTTGAATACGTTCTGGTCGTCCTACAATTTACAATTGAAATAAAGACATTCATATTATATCACAATATTTATAATCCCAAACTGTTGCCTAGCAATGTATAGCTAATTTGCTGTTACCTTGATACAAAATGAATAAGGTACATTGTTGTTATTTGTAGAATCTCTCTCGCACACAAGCTGTTAGTAGGGTTTATGTTTTAGTATATCATGTGTGTCTAAGTCCTCTACAACATGTCATATGGTAGGTAGACTGGCTGTTAAGTTGCAGACAATAATGTTTAATCGACTGTCTATGACAGTCTAATTATTCATTTACCAACCTCTAGGTCAGGAGGCAATCACCAACTCATTCAGCCACTTTGATAGTGTTATGTCTAACTTATCTTATTAGTTACTGGGAATGTGTCTGGTAAACAACTCTACAGAGTAGCTACAAACAAACATCGGCCTACACATGATTGTGTATCTCCAGGAATGTCACCCCTGTTATTTACCCCTTGTCTTCACTGATGGAGCATATTTACCTCCACGACCATGTCCCACATATCTGTCATAGTGCATCTTTACCTCCACGACTATGTCCCACATATCTGTCATAATGCATCTTTACCTCCACGACCATATCCCACACAACTGTCATAGTGCATCTTTACCTCCACGACCATGTCCCACACACCTGTCATAGTGCATGTTTACCTCCACGACCATGTCCCACACACCTGTCATAGTGCATCCACCAAAATTGTGCTGTTTTCAGTGATTACATCCGTCCTCCCTTGGTTCATTCTGAAAGCAGAATAAACATTGAATTATAATGTTATCATACCTACACAATAATACTGATATTTCTCGTTCAGTTCATGTGATCCCTAATTAACTTGTCACATGAAGACAATGCGAACGCATGAATGTGGAATTCAAACTCAGTAATTATACATTTATTTAAAAAGACATGTGGCAATAAGCAATAAATGTATGTACCAGATACCTTGAATTCTCTTTACTAATTCATCACAATTAGAATGAAAGTTGCCGTCATTTATAACCAAGATAACCAGCTTTTTCTAGGAAAATACTATACCAGGTGGATCTGTGTATGTTATGTAAGATATATCTCGAAAGGGCAGAGGTGACCAGCCAAGATTGGGAGATAATGGCACAGGGTGAATCGTTTAGAGGGCAGAACAATGGCCCCACCCTGCAAGGTTCCAAGGGGGTAGAAAAAGAGATGTTACAATATTATAAAAAATAATGTTGTTAGAATTTGTCACATCAGTCTGAACATACGAGTATGTGTCCTCACCCCAAAGAAAATGTGTCAACGTCTCACTTGCCCACTGTCAACTGACGACTTGGTCACCTTTGTACTTCATCCTGTCTGTGATGCCACTGAACTAACTGATCAGTTCATCTCCACCCAGGAGATAGTGGATGGCGCCCTTTAGTGTTTGTACTGGAGTGTCATCAGCTGTGACGTTTTAATGTGTGACGTCTTTACCTGTTATACCTGAACTAAAACATGCCAGAGAACATGTGCAAAAAGTCAGTGTCTCCACAGTCAGTGCTGTTTACCTCTCACTGACTGTAAAGCAGAGCAAGCAGAAATATACAGAGGAGAGTTGAAACATAAAGCAAGAAAACTGAAATAATTCAAACTAACACATAATCAATATACTTCCTTGACCTGACCGTCCTGACATGCCGTATTCCCCGTGCAGATATGCAATGCTCTTGGTGTTGGAGTTATAAGACCCCATGTTGAGACTGTTATGGACTCCTGTTTTCAGTTGGATTGAACCAACTCTGCAAGAAAACAAACCAATAACCAGGCATCATGAGACAATAGCCACTTGTTTGGTTACACTACATGTACAGTATTTGTTGTAATTCTTGCTGCGTGAGCCAGTGTTGTATTTAAGGGAGGGGGTCATGGCCCCTCTTGACTTTTGTATTTGTTTTGTATGTAAACTATTGTATCACTACATGGTGGCTTGGTAGACTAATGGTTGACCAAGTTTGGTCCTTACGTTGACCTCCCCCTTTGTGATACCCTAGATATTGTTGTAGTGAACAGCCACTTGGGGTATACCCTGTCCCTAAGTAGAAAAGACATTGAATACTTAACATCCTGCATATTCCAAATGAAGACAATTCAAAGTAAGTGTAGCTACAAAGTGTACTACCTGTATGGATCTTGCTCTGAGTAATAAGCAACATCATTTCCAACTGCTAATCCTCTTGGTTGGCCAGTGACATTGAACACTTGTGAGTTGTTGCCAAAGTAGTCACAACACTGTATATGCCTCTGGTCTGTAACAAAGACATTTGACATCCAGTAAAGCAGTGTGAGCAAATAGAAAATGACACATACAGGATACAAATCAAAAGACGACTTTCGTTAGTTAAATAATTAAATTGGTTTTACAAATGAAAGTATGTTTCACTATTATTGTAAGTTAATCTTTCTTGTTGTTTGTACATTGTCAGTTCCCAAATTAAATATTTTTGTTGTGTTGGATAGTTTTATAATCATTAAAAGCGTAGATATAATGCAACACCATATATGATTAGTTGTACATACTATTTTACATGTGTTAATAATAGATTGGGTTAATGTAATATATTTTGCAAATTGCAATACTATGATTGGCTTAGGACTTCACTTGAATGAATGCATTGATGACATATAGAGAATATATCTTATACAATACCTTTCCTTGATTTAAAATTTGTTTAATGCACCTTGCCCTAGTAAAAAAAATGCTTATGGATCATATTAAAACACCAGTATATGATAGTACGTGACTTTAGTTTCACGGAGGAATGGGGTAAGTTTGAGCTAATTTAGGTTTTTCCAAAACATTGTTTATTTTCACATCACCGTTCATAAGGTGGTAACTTTAACCATATTCAGGTAATTGTGCTATCATGGCATATTTGCAAGCACATGTGCACACACATAATTTAGTTGTTCCTAAAATTACTACTTCAGTGGGACTTCAGTTTTGTATTATATAACTGGGTCAACTATGCTAAGGAAAGCAACAGATCCCGACCAGGGAGAAAGATAACTTCCCTAAAAAACAACATTGGTGCGAATACGTTGAAAGCAAATAATCTTAAAGCTTGAATGAAGAAGAAACAAATTGGAATGAAGAAGAAAGGCAAATTATTTACTAGAAATTCCGCTGTAAATTCTCATTGTATCTCAGGAGACAGGAGTTCAACTTACTGAAGTTACTCCAACACAACCTGCTGCTGCTGCTGTTGTAGTTGATGGATACACTAAATATGTGATCATTCACACGTGCTTTCACAATTCGAATATGTCCACTTCCATCCAGATTCATCTTCCAGATACCGGTTGATGATCCACCACGTTGTGAATAAATCAACAGTCTGAAATGGTACATTTATAACAAGGTGTTGGTAATAACATGGCACATCAAGCAGAGTTAGTGAGATATTAACAAAACAAATTACTCTTAAATGCTGAAGGAAGTTGCTCGATTAGTTAATGGGCATTAATTATGAAAATTAAATTTGATGCTGCAATCAAGAAATATGACAAAATAATTTGTTTAACTTTTATAATTTCATGAACCCGTATCTTCAACGGCGGTAATGTGCAACGTCATCACATATGCGAATCTTCAAAACCCATCAACTAAACATTTATTAGCATAGTAAGCATTATTTCATGATATAATATATTATATCATGTGTAATGCACTAGTTTTAATTAGTGTCCCCGTTTAAACGCAATAATTCATTTAACGTTGAAAGAATCACTGATGTAATTTCATTACGCACCTATGGATCACCAGTAAACACAACTTCAACATTGTTGATGAAGACGACAATGAATATTCATTACAAGAGGTCAACACAAAATGGCGCCTGTTGTCGAAGGAGGCTTTGGAACATCGCGACATCATCACAACAAAATGTAAATAGTCACATCACGACCAAATGAAAATTACGACAGAATGCAATGAACAACAAAATATTGGCCTTTGTGATGTGTTAATCATTATTAAAACGGTTGCAACATAGCTATTCGTCATTTGTTGTTTGAATGTATGGAAACTACAAATGGATTACGCTAACATAAGCGTACAGGATAAAAAAGAAACTCGTCCAAACTATTTTTAAAAAGGAAGAGGGAGGCACGTATTATTTATGGATGTTTTTCGAAGTTGGCCGTCATGTCTTAGACACTCGCTGTGGCTGATTTGTAGTGACACTGTAGTTTTACTGATGCAATATGGAATGTGCCAGTGATATATTACTATAAAGATTGTCATTTGCAACGTAACAAATACAATACTTTTTAGCAAGATTGGCAGAAAACTACTTAAATTTACTATAGAAAGAAACAAGAAACAAACACAGGGTTAAATGTATAATAATTATTATTTATGAATGTTATGTGTACGTTTGGCCACGATTTCATTAGTTGGTATCAAAGGCATACAACTGAATGGCGTTTACCCCTGTTATATTAATTGAGACTGGTATTATATAAATGCGTTTGCGTAAAGACTATCTAAAACAAGGGGTCATCGCCAGGGTTGGACAAAATCAGTATTTTTTTTAATCAGATTTTTTATTTAAATCAGACTTTTTTTTCTAATGTATACCTGAGTCTTAACAGAAACAGAGAGTACATGATATGTTAGACTTGTGGAATATTATATATACTGGTAATATAATTGTAATATAAGTAAACTTAAAACAGCAACATAAATGTCACTTAAAAATATTGTATTGGAACTGTTCGCAGTCTATTACCAGTGCTAACATTTACATGCTGAAAAATACAATCACTTTAAATCCTTAGGAACTTAATGTTTGTCCTGTTTAACTGTATACTCAGAAATATGACTATTAAACAATTTTATAAGTACTTTAGCAAAATGACCACTTAAAATCAAATTAATACTCTAAAACAGACTACAGGCTTATATAGAGAAGATAACAAGGAGCTGAAGTTGGGTTCATTGAACTGAGATAGTGACCACAGCTGCTTGTAGTTCCTTAGGACATTATTAGAAGACATGTTATGACTGGCAATGACCTTTGTGGTCATTGTTTGTTGATGGTGAATTAGCACCTGTCCAGGGCTCAGTGTAGTCTAGCCAGAATGCAAATTAGTACCACACTATGCTAGTGCAGATGGTCACACTTGAGTCAACATACTAAATTGGTAACAACTAGTACAAGTGTTTGCTTAAGGTGGATTTTATCTTAGTGCTTCTGACTTGCAAAGATGCTGCCTCTTGAAGTCAAGACTGTGTGGCTTCATTGCATTCAGAATGCAGAAATGTGTAAAACGTTATCAACTGATACCAAATTAGAATGACACCACACTACAAGAAATTCAACTAATTCCAATCCATCTGTGAAGGTTTCATGGCCAGAAAGGGAAAATTTAAAATAAAAAATATTTTTTTATTTGTTTGGAGTGATTTAAATCATAATTTAAATCAATTATAGATTGGATATCAGGAAGTACTTGTTAAATATAGATAAAAAAACGTTAGACTCTCGATAAGCCAATGGCTTCCTTGTCCACTTGCCATCTGGGTCTTTGCCTTGGACGGCAATCTTGTTAAATCATCGCTTGTATTTTAGACTATGTAGGCACATACCCTGTATGATGCGTAAAACGCTAATTAAAAGAGTTTAACAATACTTCGCATGGCAAGTTTTTGGCAGAGATTTCTGCCAAAAAATAATCTTTATTTCAAAAAGTAAATAATAAAAAAGGAGGCGGCGACAAAATAGGAAGTGGGCGAGGTCCAGAAACGAAGTCTTACAGTGAAACCAAAGGCATTTCTGGGGACGTTCCACTTATAAGAGTACTTGAAAACTAACCATTTGCAACTATAATCAAGAATATCACGCAAGTGGTTAACTAAATTTACCTCGTTGAATACCGAAAATCTTTTTTTTTTGCATGCGTAGCACCATATTTGCCCAGAATCCTACATCAAGGGTGCTGACTAGGTTTCCCACAACTCCAACTTTAAACGCCTGATCATAGACGTAGACGATTTTAGTCGCACACTTGCCAATAAGTTTGGACATGTTGTTTGTATCTAAAATCAACTTATTTGGCAAGATAGTCCATTCATTCATTGTTTACTAACCTCCTCGTGTTCCGATTTTATAGTTCTCTTGATCTATTGTTTGCGGTGTGTTGAAGCCTTTGGCTGAGGTACATGCTGGAAGATTGTATTGCTTCAGGCTTTATCGTTCCAATGTTTTGAAAGATCTTGACCCATTAGTTGATGAAAATATATCAACTTCAAAACGCGACTCTTCAAAATGGGCCAAACAAAGTCTAGCATATTGCGTCGGCTTCCAACCAGCCTGCCCGCAATTGTGAATCCATTGCTTCACTACTGTCTGTTTTTCCAGAGGAAATCAAAAAAGACAAAACCCTATACTTCGCTTAATCATGTTTACATCCGAATGCTGCACAGTATGGCAGTGTAAGAGTTTTTGATACGTGTAAGTCCAATATGAAAGCAAATAAAGTTGTAACTGCACATCTCAACCACGTTAAAAATACACGCGATCCACACTGCTTATGTCACAGCCGCGTTGGGGGTTAAGGGGCTGCTCGCCGCTGATTGGTCAAAAGTGCAAACACTGATGATTATGTCAGCCTCCACGAAAACTGACATTAGACCAGAATTTCGTACTTTTATAACAGATTCCCAGTAAACCAATTGCGTGATATTCTTCATTATAATTGGAAATGGTTAGTTTTTAGGCACTTTTATAGGTGCAAAGGCCCAAAACAATGCCTTTAGTTTCACTTTAACTAGAATGTAATGCATATTCAGGATTCTAGAATCAAGATTTATGTTCACATTAATAAGTATTTCTTCATAAAGTACATATTGTAATTGTTCTAGATCGCCTGCCACCTTCTGTTAATTACATGTTTTTACCAAATTTATGTAACACGCAATAACACCTAAACAATGTAAATATTTGTTTGCAAGCTACATTAGCAAAAGCCCAGTGTGTAGGTGTACATGTATTAACATTGTAAAGAGTACACTTTGTAAAAATTTAATTGTATTATTTGCAATTTGCATTCTAAACGTTTACAATTTGTATATCACACAAGCTACTTAGTGAACATAATGTCTAAGACATGCATACTTTTTAATACAGCTGTATACTATTTCTGTATTGTAAGTTTAAGTTACAATTGTAAAATTGCAGGAAATAGGTTACCTCTCTTTCAGATCTATGGTCAACCCAATCGGGCCGCGTGTACAGTTGGTGAATGTTGTCCTCCCATTGCCGTCCACCCCGACCACTTCAATCTTCTTGCCGCGGCGGTTTGAGAAGTACAACTTTTCTTCTACTGGATCAATAGCGAGCCCCCCAGGCACTGCAGCACCTGAACATATAATAAGAAAATAACAAAGTGTTATATTGCTTTATAAATGGCAATTTGTTACGACTGTTAAATATGTTCCAGCTCATTCTATGGGGCCATTTTAGTAGGCATACATGTGACGTCAAGTCTATCCATACATTGAGCTCATTATCACTGGCCAAAGCATCATCATTAAATAAATGACATGCTAACCAGCATTACGTAATTGCCTAATGAAGGAATTCACATAAATGGATGTATGCAATTATATATACACAACCTGAACATATAAAAACAAAATAACAAAGTGTTTTATTGCTGTATTAATGACAAATTGTTATGAATGTTAAATATTTTCCAGCACATTCGATGGGGCCATTTTAGTACACGTAGATGTGACGTCAAATCAATCAATATATTGAGTCCATTATCACTGGATTATTGGCCAACAGCATCATCATTAAATAAATTACATGCTTACCAGCATTAAGTAATTGCCTAATGTAGAAATTCACATAAATGGATGTATGCAATTATACGTCATACTAATTGTTATGCAAGTGAACAGCACTACTGCTATAACCTCACCTTAGTGATTAGATAAGAGGGAGGTGGACTTTTCATAATATCATTTTTTAACTTAGTTTTAGCGCACGCGGTCGGCATTTGACGAATGTTGTCAGCGTCAGATTAGCGAATTCCGCCGATCTATAAGACTATATTATTTGTTACTTTTATATCATTGGAAGATAATGATACTTTGGCCAATCTCTATTTATTGTAACCGTGTGCGTCATTGGTAGAGAAATGCGTTTCTGTGAGTTTTCTCAGTGTTTATCCATCGGCGCTCTTATTAGAAGAAACATTCCCGTGACCCGCCAAACGAGAGTGAGTGATAACATGTGATATATCAACGTCAAATTTCACGACAATCAATGCCTTTTTCTGAAATACGAACAAGAGCAGCGTTCTAGCAAATGTCCTTGAACAGTTCGAGGCAGCAGTGTCTTCACATCCTTTGTTACGGTTGATGAAATCCACAGTGTTGATGTGTCTGGCCATAGTGACCGAGATGCTACTGTATTGTTGCCCATTGCTAACAGTCTACGTAGTGGCCAAGCACGGTCGTGGTCGAATTTTACATAAAAATTGAGTTGGATTCGGGCTCCGATTCAGAAACATAATCGATGTAAATTATCGACAGCAGTTTCCTGGTTGCTGAAAGAAAACTCAAACGACAGGCAAACTACGAACGATTAGACTGTGCTCAGTCTAGTAAATTCATATTGTTTTTTGTCCAATAGGTAATACTGGATCCGGATGATAAGCTGTCCTATTAAATACGTAATATTTCAATTTATGACTTTCAAAACCAATTGTATTTTTAAGTGCTATCTTCAATTGTCATATGTTGTATTGCTTTACTTTTAGTGTCAAGCCTTTAATTTTTATTTTATAATCCAATTTATTCATATTATACATATTTGTATGCATGATGTTGCAAGCATTACTTCCATGTTTATATATTACAAACTGGAAATCTCTTTTGAGAGGGGTACCACAGGGATCAGTAAAAAGGACATATACAAGCTAGAAAGAATACAACGAAGGGCAACTAAAATTATTCCAGAATTGGAAGACCTTAGTTACGAAAGTCGCTTATTGCAATATGGTTTGGCAACAGTAGAGAATATGAGACTAAGAGGAGACCAAATTGAAGTGTTTAAAATAGTGAACGGTTATGAGGATGTTGATAGGAATATGTTCTTCAAACATAAATAAGGCTGTAGAACCAGAGGAAACAAAGCAGAATTGGTTAAGGAGCAGTGTAGGTTGGACATGAGGAAGTACTCTTTCTCACAGAGGGTGATAAACGGATGGAACAAACTGCCAAATGATTGTGTTAATGCTAGTAATGTGAATATGTTTAAAAATATGAGTGACAGATATCTGATAAGGGCGGGCTACACATAGATGAGAAAATTGTTGGACTCTTGATAGGCCAATGGCTTCCTTGTCCACTTGCCTTCTGGAACTTGTTGTTTGGGATGGTAATCTCGTTAAATCTTGTTAAATATTTAAAATAGAGTTCCAAGTTACCTTTTCACGAACCTTCATGTAATGGCTCTTCCTTTATTATGTAGATTTGACCATATAATCATTTTCCTATTTGTCATTATCATGCAACGTTTTGGTTTAATTATTGTTTAACTATACTAAATACTAAGGTTTAAATTAATGCAAAGTTTTCCCTGCTGTAGAGGTGATAATGCCAACCTCGCTGCTCAGCTAGCAGTACTTGGTTGGGCCAATAATGGCTAAACTGGACTAGGCCTGCCTTTAAAAAAAACTAATTCGGTCAATAATGGCTGTCATTTAACATTATCTCAACTTGCATTGGTTTGCCAGTGCAAAAACCAAATGGGCCACTTATGGCTGTCATTATATCAACCAGCATTGGCTTGCCGTTGAAAACAAAAATTGGGTCAACAATGGCTGTCATAGGTACGTGGAAGCCGTTCGCGCACTTAAGGTTACAGTTTTTAGAAAATTTAGACTTGCAACACTTTTGACTAAGGGCCTTGTTGCCGTGTCCATTATATCTGCATTCGGGGAGCGAAACTATCATCTTTGCAGTCCGTCGATTGTTGGGATCGCATTGGAATTTTAAACCCACAAATGATTTGGTGGTTTTACATTGTGTTGTAAAAAACCTTGCCTTGTCGGCAGATCCTTCCCCTCAACTGGTCGGTTCACAACGTTTTGCTTTTACAAACGAGTTGGTGGAGTTTGGTATCAGCCACGACATGATCTGTCAGCTTCTTAGGCGTGAGAACTGGCACCATTTGTTACCTCATAAGCTCAGGTGGGGGCGAGTGTGTCGCTGTTGTCAACAACTTTGTTCTGCCAGCTTGCGAGGGGGGTCGCCAGGTCGTGTTCGTGTGACACAAAGTCAAATTTTAAGGTTTCTGGGACCCGCAAAACAAAATTGTTATGGATGATGGTGACCATTTAAAAAAAATGTTTTTCGAAGTTGCAAGCCCAGGCCGAGGGTGTTGTTTGTGGGCCACACGTCTGTGTAGTTCGACGGGTGATAAAAGGGGTTAAGTTTTCGAGGCCTGGTGGACGGATACCACTGGTATGTCTGTAATGACTTGACAGTCATTCAATAAGTATATGTAACATAATGTAATAGTTACCCCAATTTAACAAGACCTGGTGGTTTCCATTTGCATTTGTATTGTATCTTGTTGATTGGTTCACAGTTCTTTTTCGCATTCCCACTGGCATTGTTTATGTTTTCTTTACGCCATTTTTATAATTAAAATATGTATTTACGAATAACATACCTACCTGGCTCCGTCGCTTCACAAAGTGCAATACACTCGGGCTACGCCAAAGTTCCTCGCCAAAAAAATAAACAAA
>BSQZ01000086.1:2417500-2464181 GCA_033239005.1 Lamellibrachia satsuma | reverse complement strand
ACGCAGCAAGCTTCAGATGGACATCTATATAATTTATATTGCTAAATGTAGTTTAATACGATGAACACAAACATTCAAATTACCAGGGTAAAACGAACAAACAAGAACACACATATTGGTTCACTGGTGGTGCGTTGAGGCCGAGGGTTCAAAATGTATTATTCCATGTGGATGGTTGCCTTATTTTAGTGATAGGGTAATAACCTAAAGAAGTAATTTCATGTAATCTATTACAATAGTACGCCGTCGGTATGGTAGTCACAGCCCAGTAGTTTATGACACTTTCGTTGAAGCATATTAAAATTGCATCATTCGTAGGGGGATGTGCAGATGTCCTTCACTTATCACCCTCCTTCCGTTGCACGACTTTCTACTATACAAGTTGAGAGTATTCCAATGAATGTTCATTGACAGTATCCCACCGAAGCACCCGTGTCACCAATCATTGTCGCACGTGTCGAAAAACAGCAACAACCATGTAAGTAAATTGTAAACAAAACATCCCCACAAATCAACGAATCCAACTTCCTCCTTCTTACATAGCTGGTGGACTAGCATGTTAATTACCATCCTACGGCAATTTCGATATCCTTGACCCCTCCTTCCCATTATTGGTAAAATCCCTGACAACATTTTTGTCAACTCACGTCTTCTTTAGTGTTCTGAATAAATATTAATGAACTGTATCACTCGCTGAATTTGAGTCCGGGAATAGCTACCTCATAATAAATACTGCCTCTGTTAACAAAAAACGGTTTTTTAATGTATGGCTATAGCAAGTTTATGTAAATTATATGTGTTACAGTAATACTTATTTTAATCAATGTTCCGTTCTTTCTGACAATTCCCTATGCTACCTTAATTTTCGAATTGTAAACAAACCCTATTATCGCTCGGTATATTTAGGCTAACATCTTGTCGCTATGTATGGCGAATCTCTCCCCGTCAAGACTGTTGCAGCTTGCAACGGCCGTAATCGACCTGCGCAATAATGACACAGACTTCAGCAAGACAATATCGCGTTTTGGACACTATAGTACTGCATTGGTGCTGGCACCTGGCGTCTAATATTTGGAAACTGAACGATCCCTCCAATATTACAATTTCCTGCCACATTGACACACACACCATGTACACACGTAATAGCGATTTTTTTTTCTTCACATTTAATGTTGACGCGATCCAGATTAGTGTTCGACATGTATACCTTCGTGACAAATGTTCCTGTCTGTGTTCCTGTTACTTTTGATGTTGTCACTTAATGTTTTTATTGTTTCGCCTGCGACTAGACATATACGTTTCGGGTGTTGTCAAATTGTTCAAGAGAGGCGTTCTACGACATTGTTTTTTTCTGATAATATATAATGTCACGCGGCCGTCTTACATATTGTACATATTGTGTTGGTGTTAGACCGCATGAAACCGTAGACAGTATAAATGTGCGACGCTTTGTGTTTGATTGTAACAACTTTAATGAAGCCCAAAACATATTAAAATCGGAAGTGTCATTGTGTTTTATAAATTTACTTAATTAATATAATAATATATAAAATACTTTTATTGCAGTAAAATCCTCAGGAGACCTAAGCTCGGCAGCACCAAAACAAAAGGAAGTTCCTAATCGATAAGTAGTTCCAGTTGTAAACAGTTGGATTGGTACGCTGGGCAGCTATGCAGGGTAAGACAGTTTAGACAGGTGGGGTTTTAGTTTACCTCGAAATTTTGCTGTATTTCCTACAAACTTAACACTAACAGGGAGTTCCACAGAGTTGGTGCAACAACAACTGAACAAACTCTAGCTCTGACATTTGTCTTCACACTGGGAACAAAAAGTAGATTAGAATTAGATGATCGAAGCTGTTTGTGTTGTCTTGCAAGAGTAAGCTTGATAAAGAATACATGTAAATATGTCATGGTGCTTCAACATAGACCGCAGTCATGTACGTATTATCATTATGTAATAACAATTGAATAGATGTTTTTAGTTCATACACTGATGTTATCAGCCGTCTCCGTAACGTTATTTTACAACATAATATGTGGTCCGCGTAACTTGTCACTGATCTGCATCATGTTGTCTAAGACACTACTGCTGGTTTGAATGTTTATACATTTAAAGTAAGCCATGGCAGTTCATGTTTCGTCGTTAGTGCGACTCGCAACAGGTGGGTACAGTTTCCAAACTGACGTAGTTTGTGCAATTGTGCAACGTGAATCTTTATCATGTAAAATGTAAGGATGAGCACGAAAAAAAAATATGTGGGTCCCGTGGGAATTGTGTTCGCATAAATGGTGCTGTTAAAATGTGCTAATATATGTAGAATAGAATTCGCTAGCATGCAAAACAACACCGTCGTACACTTTGCTGAATGTACAGTACAGTCCTTTGTGGCAGAAGTACGATATTAGCGAATACACTAATCGTAAGCAGCGAAAGCTATCGACTACTAGAGGACCGATGTTGTTTTCTTTGCGAGCATATTGGGAGCCAACATATATTCAACGTATGTCCACCCGAAATGCTGGGGCACACCCAAGCTCCCAAGTCCCCCTCGTCTGCAGGGCGACGACACGCAGGCGGCTTGTCAATGCGTAGTCTAACAAGACGACATATAATAACAATGGAAAAATCACACAGGCGATGCGGGAAAATATACACACTCACGCACGCACGCAAACACGCGCGAACAGGCATGAACATACGCATGCGCATGCGCATATTCACTCAGGCACACACACGCATGAACACGTACACACACATGCATATACACGCACGCATACATGCACGCACACACGCAAGCCGCGCACACACATACTCACACACACGCGCACGAACGCACACGCGCGCACACACTCGCGAACACACTCGCACACACGCGCACACACACGTGCGCGCGCACACACACACACACGCACACGCACACGCGCACACGCACACACGCACACACGCACACGCACACGCACACGCACACGCACACGCACACGCACACGCACACGCACACACACACACACACACACACACACACACACACACACACACACACACACACACAAACACATTACGTGTTTTGTTCACAAATGCATGCTCTGATAATCAGACGTGTAAACCCACTGAAGGAAGTCGACCAGCAGTAAACAATGTTTACGGCGATGACTGGGTCTTTTGTTGCAATGCTTTAGGGTAAACAATATTCTTGTTTTTTTCATTTGGTGCCAGGATGTGGAGGTTCTTGCCAGTTCCAAGTCTTGATCAACCCATATAGAGCTGGCCATAGGAGAAGCACGGTGACTTAACATGCAATCCAACCATATGTGTTGAAATTGGTCCACCAAATATAACAATTCAATGAAAAGACCTACTTTCACTTGAAACACACACCGTGGTCTCCGACGATACAGTAGATTGAACGTTGGTATCAAATCTACTACTGAAATATTTCAGAACGCAATCCAAAATTGCAACCAGGATATACAAGGCTACACCAACGTTAATCATGATATTTAGATCTTTGGCATAAATCAAGAGTCGCAAGAGGCACGTCGCTGACAGATATCTTTATTACCATATTCAGTCACAATATATCATCTGATCACAGGAAAGTCCCGGATATCAAGCGAGCTGACCCGACCAAGGATATCAAATTTCTCAAGATCATTATGGTTGCACCGTGCCTGAGCACCAGGTTGTGTGTAGGCATGCCTAGAGAGTCAATGAACCCGACGGGATACTGCACCGCTTGATCTTGGTCGACAACAGTGTCAATGGAGTTGTATGTCACATACTCACCAGGCAGTTGCTGGACCAACTTGTTGTTGATGAGATTGACTATGTCCTTTTTGGTGTCATACACAAAGTATATTTTAAAATATATATTACCATAATCATGTAATTTAGGTATTATTAACAAATGCATGTCAACGCATTTAAATGCAAATGGGAATCATTTACTTTATTCAAGTCTTATTGAGTTGTTACCACGAAGCCTGTCAACAAGGTGTATGTTATGAAACATTTCGTCAGACCCTATCACCAAACCTCACACCATCTGCGGCAAGATACAGTTTCCTGCCTATGGTCAACTGTACCACGCCTCCCATTCGCGTGCAAAGAACAATAATTTTGCACGATGATGCAGATCACAGAGAGGGCAGTGTTTCATCGAATACATATACAGCAAAGCTCGAATATTTACAGCAGGGCTTCACAAAGCTAGAACAATCAGTTTAGAGGTCAATTGTCGATATGAACAAAACGTGATGTGAACAAACGTGACACGCTACTACCAATCCATGCAGTGGTGTCAATATAGAGTGCCAACCTTTTTCACCGAGCCGTCATCAAGAAGATTCATGCATATGGATCTAACGAACCAGCAAGATGACAGCTGATGTCGTATCAGGAAAGAAGTTGATGTATATACCTTTATGTACCGTTGAAGGAAGTCAATAGCACACCGCTTGAGAACCACATCACCTCTCAATATCCAGAACTGTTCGAACGTCTTGGGAAATTCCATGGGACCAAAATTAAGCTTAATATTTATACTGAAGTGATGCCTACGGCACCAATTCACCACAGGATTCCATTCGAGAGTCAATGTGGAAGAAGAACTTGTCGGACTTGAAAAGCCTGATATCATCGAGATAGTTCATAGCCCCACATTATGGATATTGCCCATAATAGTTGTACCGAAACCCAAATAACTCAGAGGTACGAATATGTGTTGAAATTGGTCCACCAAATATAACAATTCAAAGAGAAAGACCTACTTTCACTTGAAACACACACCGTGGTCTCCGACGATACAGTAGATTGAACGTTGGTATCAAATCTACTACTGAAATATTTCAGAACGCAATCCAAAATTGCAACCAGGATATACAAGGCTACACCAACGTTAATCATGATATTTAGATCTTTGGCATAAATCAAGAGTCGCAAGAGGCACGTCGCTGACAGATATCTTTATTACCATATTCAGTCACAATATATCATCTGATCACAGGAAAGTCCCGGATATCAAGCGAGCTGACCCGACCAAGGATATCAAATAAGTACAAAACCTTCTTGGCCTAGTGAGCTGTTGTATTGAGCTGAACTATGAGATATAGCCAATAATAATAGCACAGGGAAATATACATCGATACATGATGACGTATTGAACAAAATAAAGACAAGACGCTGACCACGCATGCGTCGTTGTGAACACGGACATCACCCTGATCGTTGATGCATGTCCACTGGGACTCTGGTCAGCCCATTGTAAGCTAGCCACAGGTGATCACTCAAAGGTCATCGCCTATGCAAGCTTTGACTGATGCAAAAAGTGGATACACATAGATCGAGAAGGAATCATTAGCTGCAGCATGATTACGTCTCCACTTCCATATGATCAGTATCCCTGAGGCACTGAAGTCACACCACCATTCAACAGTAAACAGTTGAACTCCTGTGCACTACACGTTGTATTCAAACATTAGCTGCAGCATGGTTATGTCTCCACTTCCGTATGTAAATCTACGGCCGTCATTTTACCATATGATCAGTATCCCTGAGACGCTGAAGTCACACCACCGTTCAACAGTAAACAGTTGAACTCCTTGTATTCAAACATCGTAATGCAACCGCATATCGGGCCTTGGCCATTAAGGATGCAAAACGCTTAATGAGGATGTATGCAGGTTAGTCAAGGCTGCTTCGTCTGAATGAAAGCCAAAAGCTCAACACGTGTCTAAGAAATAATCTTGTAACGCCACACATCACAACAAACATATATCCTTCTGTTGTTCGTTCTGGTCGCGAGTTGACGATAAACTTACCAGCTTTGTCTCGATCATAAGTGGCGATGTTTTCCGTTATTCAGACAACAACGTAAGAACAAGAATGACATCCCACATCCTTCTCATCCTAAGCCATGTACATTTGCGAAGGCTGCATTTGTGAGGCAACAGTAGAGGAACAAACGTGCACTACCGAACCTTATCACATAATCCACTACAAATTATCAATGATCACATATTATGCTATCACCCAGGAAATGTTCTTATTAAAATAGTATTCCCAACCAAATGGCAGACAACGACAATAGGCTGGAAAGAGAACATGTAGTACACAATCATTTACTTCAACCACAGTGGTACATCTAAATTGTCGCCTGAGTACCATGATATGCACCAAATAAAACTCCTGATACCGCGAGACCCAACACAAGAGAATAGAGCGCTTGCCCGTGAGCTTAGATGATCTCAACACCTGATTGACTACGCTACTTAGTGAAAAGAACTGTAAGTCAGTTTCTGAAATGAGACACCTTAACTTAAATGTTTGATAAGCAATCGATAGCTGCATGCAAGATAATACCAATACTATTCGACGCATTAATTAGAGGCCTGGCGATGGTCGTCCTGACGAAATGTCAGGTTCTACCAATCAAATCCTTCTAATAGCCCAGGAGTCTTAGATAAAACGTAAAAGTTCAATACAAAGTGTCTAGAGTAGCATGCTAAAAATCCACCTTGAGTTAAACATAATTCAAGATGACGGCTAAGATGTCGGCAAGCCTTTTTATTAACTACATAGCTTCTGAATCACTTATGCTAGAAGGCAAATGCTAGAGTTTATATCGAATAAAAGAGTACAATTCCATAGTTTTATTACTTACGACGGTGAGAAGCATAACATTAAATTCAGCGTTACGTACCAATACAGAAAATCTGCCCCAACAAGATGCTATGCTATCAAATCATTCACACTACTGCGTCCTCAACACCAGTTGTTTAAAGCTCATCTACCCCACTCTGTCTAGGCTCCAGCAGATTCATCCTGTATGTATCTGTTGGAAGCCGATTACCCACTACAAGATGAGCCTAGGGCAGTGCAGTTCAACCACACTTCCATGCATCCACAGGCTAAGGCCCATGCAACCACCAGACTCCATTCGCATGAGTGTGTCAGAGGCTGTGGAGGTGGCTGTCGCTTATTACATGACCCAGTTGCCCGTCCTCTTGCCATGACCTGCCCCAGTCAGTGGGAAGCAGGTAGTCTCTCCATTACTGCACAGTAGGAGTGTGGTATGTGCGGAAAGAATACTACTGGATAGCTGCTGTAGTTGGAGGCCTTGTACATTTCTTAATGGCTCCCGTCGAGCTTACATGTCAGGGCATTCAGTGCAACAGGCGTCAATGCCAACACCTGACATCATGTAGCCTATTGAACCCATGTAGTTCACCACAAAATGAAAACATCAAGATGACCCCTTCAAGTTGTGACGAAGAGAGCACTATCTCAACTGCTTTGATATACAGTGGCTGGTCAAACGTGGCGAATTTAGATTTCTATCCCAGACGGTCACTATCCTTCTTGGCGTCGCACAGCGCTGAGAATATCGTGTTCGGCTGGGTTGGACCGCGATTTATGAAGGAGAGTAGCACAATGCTAGCCTTCTCATACTCTCTAGTTCTGTTGGCTGTCTGAATAAGGCCAGTTCATGACGAATGAAAAGGGAGATTGTGGTAGAAGCCATTCATCCACAAGTTTCCAGGTTGACGTCGCTCATCTTCAGCTTACAAAGAGATTCCGGAGGAGGGAGAGACTCAAACACCAAACATTTCAACCCCTGTGTGGCACGCTTTTCGTAGTACTTCAACGGAATATTGTTGTATCTGTCAATGACTGAGAGTGTGTCGACTTTCGCCGGATGTTTCAATTTGGAAATGAGGTGTTTTCACCGCTATTCCCATTCGGCGCATGGAGAGGTCCACGCCCTGTTGCATTGGCAATGCTGACGTCGCCACTGACGAAGGCAATTTGCACAATGCCTTCTACAGAGTCCGGCAGGGGAAGAGTTGTCATTTATCTGCACATTTACCAGCTTCACCGCCTCATCGTAGCTCTAAACCAACACAACACTGCTGAGTATGTCACTCATCTCCCTCGACCCGTACTTCTTGTGGATAAACATTGTCAAAGCAAATAGAGGGGAGACATGTACGATCTTGAGCGACATGTAGCTGTCATGGTCTGAGCAATAGATGCACAGTGGAACTGGGGGAGCAAGCTAAAGGGAGACATGCTGCTGCTTATTGCAGATTGAGGTAAGCTTGATCACGAAAGCAGAATACACACACGATTGGTCACCGAGACATGTTACAACAGTATTACATTCATATTTAGCTTCTTATGTTTCAATGAAGTCATACAGCAACGTAGGTGACTGTGTTACTTTAATCTAACCTTTGCTTGCGGTTTCGAAAATGAAATATATGCATGTTCTAATGACTCTAGAAAATGTTTGTGGTGCTAGGCGGATAGATCATTGTGGAAAATCCTAGCATAGACACCACCATTTGGCCTCTAGCATAAGTAGTTCATGAGTGATATAGTTAATCAACGAGTTGCCACCATCTTGGACGCAATCTTGCGCTTAGCTCAAGTTGGATTCATGGGGATTTTAATATTCTACTCGAGACCCTTCTATGGATTTGGGGATGCAAAACTCAGCTTTTCGTATTGAACTTTTAGTATCCAGGGTATGTTTGCCTAAAACTCTTGGACCATAAAGCAGGAAGCAATATATGCTACCATGAATAACCCGTGGTGCTTCTGGTGCATAATATCACACTAACATAAAGATGAAATCACGTGAACTTTACGACGGATATACAACACATATTTCGCGCGAATATTTTGCTGTGCGATGAAGCAATAGTGCTAAATCGCGTTCGAGGTTATTCAAACTTGAGATCAGCCGATGTTTTGCATTTTGATACTAGCGTTGCGATTTCTGTGTAAAATGAGTAAGCGTTATGGTTGGTACGCTTTATTCTTTGCTGAAATTAATCCTATCCTACTCTCTAACTTGGAATACAAGTTGTATGTCCGTTGACAATCGATCCCGCAATGCACTCCGGATATACACATGCGCCGTCTAGCGAACAAAACCATGGCATTTCAGGTAGCAACTGTTTCTTTTGATTTACGGTTACCACCATTATATATTTTTCAAATATACCGACATCTAAGTAAAGGATTATATTTTGGTTTATATCAAGACGGCGGTAAATGTCAACAAACAGGCTTTCGCCTTGTATGTGGCGGGCAACGTGATTGTTCCCTGCAGTAAATCGTAGTCTTGCAAAACAGTTGAAGGGAAACAACAGTCATGGTTTTGGGCCTATGCATCTAAATGAGTTACTAAGACATAACCATTTGCAACTACAATACTTTTAGAAAACTCTACGTCACGAGTGTCGTAGTTAATTAAAATATTCTCGTATACCCCTATTACTTTACTTGTCAATAACATGTGGCCATGCTGTTTACGTCCAAACTCAACTTATGTGATATATTGTGGCCTTTGCTTACTAAACTACTCCTCTTTTTGACAAAATATCACGTTTGTTTGAGACTGCGTTGGTTCTGTGTATGCCGGCCTGACATAACACATATACCGTAGTCTACGTTACCCGATTTGTATAGAATTACTCATGCGCTTATTGTTTGGCTGGTTAAATTAATAACTTAAATTATTTCAAGTGCTTATTTATGGTTCTATTGTATGAGCCCGCTGTGTCATTCATTGTGCTTGTGAATGAAATATGTTTCACGTAATATATGTCTAGATGTTAAATACGACTTGACTTACTGAACCTTTCACTGAAAACCCTAGAGTTAGTTTCAGAGAAATCTTTCCGGGAATTCCATAAATCGGTATGACAAACCTGCCAACATCCTGGAAGAGAAACGAGAACAAGTGTTCACAAATGTAAACTGCATACATACGCACGCACGCACGCACGCACGCACGCACGGACGCATGCACACACACGCACACGGGTATATTGTTCTTGTAACAAAGGCAGCCGGTAAGTCTATCATAGTTGAAGTCGCGTCAGTGGATATGTACAGTCCTCCTTGACGCCTACGATTTCTTGCACCAATTTGTCAACGGTTCGTCTGCGATCCGAAAAAATGTGTTGCAGTACTTTTATATCTCATTCTCGTTCCCGAATCCTAGCCTAATGGCTATGACAGTGGCGCCACACGGTGGACTGTGCACCGGACTACTTGCTCCAACAGCTCCACCAGCCTCGTCAGCGGGTACAGACAAACAGTCATACATTGAAAGGAATAACAAAATGCTGTATACATTCAACGACGGATTTGTTGGCGTACGTCATTGTTGTATTTAAGATTACATAGAAAAAAAATCATTCCACCGTTGCAATATCTACTACAACCCTTTTTAATGTTCCACCCCCAATCCACAAACCAGGGGGTATTTCGAAAAAAAAACTACACATTTCTACATGGGCCCCCGAATAGGCCCAGTAGTAAGAACAAACTTTATTTCACGATGGTTACCATATCACGTTTAGCGTGATTTTCAATTAGCCGTCATCACATATTCTCCTACATACTCAAGTACATAATATAAACAGTTAAACATACAAGTCAAATTATAGTTGTAAGAACATCAGTCAGTTTAAAAATCCTACAATCTAAAATGATTTGTAAATTGATTGGCGTTCTTCAATTATACACAAGGTACTAAGATCAGTAAATATTATAAAGCGCGCATACTTTGGAATATGTTTTCGACCTCGACAGCTCTACCGATTTCGAGTAGGAGTAGGCTGCTGTGGCAGTGGAAGACGCAGATCCATAGAATGTGAGCCCGGCTCGAGTCACTTCTGTACTGAACCAGTGCCAGCGAATCTTCAGGGTCACTCGCACTCCGATGGAATAACTAAAAGATGTGGTCACAGATGCTCCCTAATGCAAGACAAAATCGCATCACATATCTTATATCACATATAAGAACATATATTTCATTCAATCAGTATTACAAAATAACAGCTGCTCTCCCAGAATGCCCAACCTAAGTTTACACACACACACGCACGCACGCACGCACGCACGCAACCACCCACACACACGCGCACGCGCACGCACACGCACACGCACACACAGCGGGTTGCTCATTCTTCAACGTTAAAAAACGCTGCCGTCGGCGTGAAGCCAACATTAAAAGTACGGTAGGTGATCGTAAAACTTTTTTTATTATGAAATCGTGTTATTTGGTGTAAACTATATATATTGTAACATATTATGTCGACAGACCAAACGTGTCGAAATTAAGAACACGCAATTATTAATTCGACGGTTACAACACTCGACGTCGCTGGTCGGTGCACTTCCCGGATAGCTTTCGGCAAGTTCCGAGAAGGTCGCGACCCGAGGAGGCGGAGCTTGTATTATGTCAACGCCTGTCACTGATAAGCAACATGGCTTCCATAGAAAGAGACGGTTCGTCAAAAGAGTTGGTGGTACGTTATACTTATAGCACAACTTGTTGTAAATATTCTAGTCCAGCAGCCGAGAGGGATAACCCCTTTTTGCCTGATATAGTTTTTTTCTTTGATGATTATTCATCTCTAGCTTATATATAAAATGACATCCAGGGGTGTGGAGTTCTCACCCTTGAGCATTTTGAAAAAAAAATGGCCGCCAAAATCAACTTTTTATTACATCTTCGCAACCAGTCAAGATACAGACATGATTGAAATGTTATTTTATACGTTTTCAGACATGATGAATTCGATTCCACCATAACTGATATGAAAAAAATTAAAGAAAACAACATGGCGACCACAAGTATGCTACAAATGGTTGTTGACTATGCGAAAAAAGATTTATTGCGAAAAAATATTTCATGTTCCGCGAACAAAAAATATAAGAACATGACCAAATTAATGTTTCATGTGTTATCATAATTTTTTTTTATGAGGATAATTACATGAAAATTCTTACCTTTCTAAGCATCAGTCCTCTTCATCTTCATCATATATGACCTACTTGCCGCTCTCATTTTGGCAGGCCTGTCCACCCTGGCATGCACAAAATGGTGTATATGCCATGTCAGAGCTGTTGTAGCTGCACTTGTTCGTGCTACATGGCATTTCACTCTGACATGAGCACTTGGTTAGCTTTAGCAACTCAGGTGGGGCTAACGAGGTGTCTGGGCGACAGTAGTTGGACTCCCCTCCTCCTGTGACCAACCGTAAAATGTAGGGTCTAGTACAGGTGGGTTGGGACCCAAAGCATGAAGCCAAATTGTTACTTGCAGATAGGCTCTGGCTACATTTTGTTCGAACGCTTCACTTGTGGATGGTACTGAACACAGCTTTGGTACGGAAGCCTTGCTTCTGCTTACTTTAGAAAACCACATTTGTTGGCGTGCTTCCGTCGTCGAATGACATCTTTGCTGACCACAGCAGGCCAACATGAGGTGTGTGGCCTGGTCCACTACTTCCGTCATCGAATGACATCTTTGCTGACCATAGCAGACCATCATGAAGTGTGTGGCCTGGTCCACTACTTCCGTCATCGAATGACATCTTTGCTGACCATAGCAGACCACCATGAAGTGTGTGGCCTGGTCCACTACTTCCGTCATCGAATGACATCTTTGCTGACCACAGCAGACCAACATGAAGTGTGTGGCCTGGTCCACTACTTCCGAAAACGGTGGTCCGCCTGTGTTTCCCAGTAAGTTGAGAGAACATTGGCCATGTCTCAGAACTTTCAGAGCTGCAACCTTGCCAACGCAAAAACTATTATAAGTGCATCTAACAAGGTGGCAGAAAGATGCTTTAAAACGATTAAATGAAGTTAATTGTCATTATGTTGAATTAATTGTACAGTATTACTGTGACATGGATCTAGCACAATGCATTCTATATGTACCGGTATACATACTCTCGAGCGCCAAATAAACGTATAGGCAACATAACAGTACAGCGTGGCAAATCGGTCAAATTTAATAATAGTATAGTGCCGAATAACAGTATGGGGGGAGGGGCAAATTGTTCGATGTAAAGCCAAGGCGTCCCTAGAAAAGTACGTGTTTTTTCTGCCGAATACTCATAAAGTTTGTGCGCGTTCGCGTCACTGCAGATATAGTAACCGCATTTTATATCTGCGAAAGACCGGGGAATTTTTTTTATTAGATATTAAAGTTTTATTGAACTGAATACACAAGCCCGTTTCAGGGGAAACTGCCGCCAGCCGGTTACGACCGGTTGGAGGCGCTGCGCACTGCGGCCATTTCCGGTCGGTTTACGCGGTGATAATGGCGTTTTAACTAATAATATAACATGTCAAGCTCCCGAGAACTAAGGATTCATGTAAATCTAACGGTCTAATGCTTCGGTATCAAAATGTAGGATCCTCGGAAGCACGTGATCCCGCTAGATTCACGACTGTCGTTCTAAAGGATGAAAACTTAGCCGTCAGAGGGGAGCCATGCAGCTCCAGTTAGGAGCAAGTGATTTTAGCGCGAGCGTAAACCGCACCGTCTATGCTTGATTAGCGCGAGCAGTAGGGAGTGAGAGCGATTGCTCTCCTAAAATAATACCCAGCATAATTTGCCACGATTATCGGAGAATAAAGGCTGGCATAAATGTTTAAATTTAATAATAGTATAGTGCCAAATAAGATGCGTATAGGGTGGAATTTTTCATAAAATAAATACGCGTATAGCCTATAGGGACCCTTTTTCGGAGTAATTATGAACTGTGTCATCTACATGACACCTTTTTGATAAATATCTACACGATAGATGTAGCCAGATTACATTGACTGAGCTTAAGCTGACTGTATTGTACAAAGGTTAAGAGAGATTGAGATAATTTACATGATGTGGACCCCTGCATGAAATTCATTTGTTATTTTAACAACACTACATGACATCTGTATGTCACGTAGATGTCAATATAATTATGCTAGAAAATGCAGGAAACAATCTGTAGAATAGTTGTCACATAGTTTACAAACGATGACATTTTTTATTATAATATAGACGCAACACTAACAGTGATGATTTCATCAAATAGTATAGGCAATAAGTGCCTATAGTATCCCTGCAACCATTTGCAATAGCAGCAATACCTGTGTGTCATGTACGTGAAAGAATATGCAGATATGCCAAGTGTAGCACTTTGGCAGTAGAACTGATTTTTCAGCATTTTTACAACCTGCTTTCAAGCCAAAATGTACTAGCAAACCGCAAAAAAATAAGTTTACTCATTTTGAATCCAGATGTACCTGCACACCATCATTTCACGTTGAAAAGCACCAGAATGAAATACATGAATTCCACACACCATTTTTCACATACCGCCCACAAATCACGGAAACCAGTATGTTTAACATTTTTAGAGCAATTTTACTTGGTGTCACCTCTTCTTTGTCATCCTTCCAGGCTGACATCAGGGCCTTGAATGAGCCGTAGGCAAAAGGGCTGCTTCTGCGAATGGCCGAGAGGGAGCCAGGCCTCTTATTTGATATCATGAGGCAAAATACATCAACAAAGGTGGAATGTGTGGTTGTTCCAAATTGGTGCTCATGCAACCTGTCAAGAAATGACCAGTGATGTCAAATGACTATGCTGCAACAAGCTGCCTGATAAATGTCTCGGCCTTCGACCTGTAAGTAATATAAGGAGGTGTGTGGCAGCGGTCTCAATTTTCTAACCACCTGTTTTTGGGGCCAACTTCCCATCTCCCATCTGTTTGTGGGACCAGCCTTTTACCCAAACTCCCACCTCCCACCATTTTATACAGTCAATCTCCTATCAATCTACCCCTCCCACCATTTTTTAGATTTAACCTCCCACCAATTTTTCCAGACCAACCTCGCACTTTCTGCCACCCCAATTACTTGTGTACTGTAGTGAACATCATTTTCTGAAGTTACATATTTCTTACTACAAATCAGTTTAGTAGCAGGGTTGGATTCATTATAATGATAAAGAAATGATAATTATTGTGTTAATTACATAATTATAATGAAAATAATCGATTTTAAATTCACGTAATGATAATGAACCCGTGATGAAAAATAATGATCATTGTGCCATCAGGTTATTTAATTATGTTGTCACCATTTATGAGGAAATAGCAGATTCAACTAATTTCTCCAGGCTTTATGATGTCCCCGAATCATGGCTCTCAATGAGTCTCGCTGTGGAGTTTACATAGCAGGAGACACTGACAGTTAGCCACTGCTGAATGCCTAAAATTTCCTATGAAGCCTACTTTGAAGCCTACTTTGAATTAAATTCCCTACACAACTTTTTTTACACAAGTCTATGAGGACATGCTCCACAGGCTTGCCATTGAAGCCATTCATTCACTGGTGATCAAGTAATGGATAAGGGTTACACACTTACAGCAGTGGACCAACATGAATACTGACCAGCACTAAGTAGATTGTCTTCAACATTTGTATCACTAAATCAATCATTGCAGCTCCCTGCCCTTTCATGCTGGACAATGTTTGTACAAACACAAACACCATATTAGACCAACTTTCTTACAGAATGTACATAATTGGCTCTAACCAATATTTATCTCCTTAAGAACTACTGAACAAATATAATCAGCTGTCCATGAAGCAACAACAGAACAGTATGGGATAACCAGACTGTGTTACATCAACAGACAACTGTCAAGCATCACTCTTTCTTTGTTTGCGTTTTGTTAAGCAGTCATGTCTGCTACAAAGTTTTCCATGCTGTAACATGGTTTTAAATGATTTGTTATGAAAATGATAACGAAGAATTGTAAATTATACACATACCTAGTGACAAGATGATAATACAAATTATAACAAACACATCATACTGATCACAATGAACACTCTTAATGACTCTGACCCTGTTTAGTAGCATTATGTCTCTGGCACAGAATATGCTGTTGAGTGTTTGACCTATATCCTACTTTCATATCAACATTATTTGCAACTGTTACAACAAACCAGACCTACAATGAATATCATATTCTCATAACATAATATGTATGGCATCTTGTGGCAACACAATTATTATGTATATATGTATGTATTCATGTAACCACACATGCATAATCACCTGTTATATAATATATTTTCTACAGGAAATTAATTTACGGTAACTCGACCCTACAATATAGACAATGGTGGGACATTACAGAACTGACGTGTTTGGTGTGCCAGCACGAGGGGACAATGATGCCATGCAGCATTATGCATACCACCAGTTTGTTCTGTAGCGACATGGCAAGCTGGGATTAGGTAACCGCTGTGTTATACTAAGCTGTTGTGTGTGGCAAATTAGATGGACATTTCGAAGAGAAAATGTACAATACACTGGGTTCAAAGATTAGGTTAAGTCATTACTTGTTAAGTATGAATGCACACTCATATGCTTTATGAAAAATTATCCAGACACATTATAAGGCTACCCATGACAGTTTTCAAACCACACTGCTTTCAGAAAAAATTTTACTTTTGAATTGTTTGATATTACACAACAAATACACACGTTAAATGACATGTTGGTTACCTGTTCCTAGCTTGCTGCTCTCCATTACATTGGGAACTAAATTTCTAAATCGAGTACGATGCCTGGCAACTAGTTCAGTTGTTGGTGGAGCAGGCACTGTTGCGATGCTGGGTGCAATGTTTCTGGGATTGTCAGGCCTGACACTTCCTGGCTTTGGGCAATTCATCCTCTATGCAGGCACAGATGACTGTTTCCTGCAGGCTGACAATGTACTCATAATGTTTTGGTGGCCGCTCTGGCATAATTGTTAATTTTTTCCCTCTTGTTGAATACCTTGTGGTAACTGAAAATTAACAAACAAACTTAATGATATTTTATATGGCAATTAATAACTCTTGTTAGCCAGGATGGCATTTGCAAGACATTCTCCATTCCACATGCTGGTGCTATGAACAGTTTCAATGTAAATAGCTAAATGATTTAACACCAATGTAATGTTATTTAAAATACTGGATGTGAATAACATGATATACACATGCTGTTTTTATTTTGCAAGAGATCAAGTAGAATTTCTTTAATATTTAATGGTTTTGAAAATATAGGTCAAGATTAGTGGACACAAAGTAGCATTAGTTAAAGAACAATGTAGATAGTTCATAAGTACTCATTCTCACAGAGGATAATAAATGTATGAAACACAACATCTATTGATTATGTAAATAATCATAAATAAAATAAAATTATTTTAAAAACAAAACTGACACATATTTGATAAGGGCAGGCTATGCATAGAACACACTCGGTAAGCCAATGGCTTCTTTGTCCACTTGTTATCTGGAGTAATAGCTTTGGATCTTACGTCAAAAGATACACTTAACTTAACTACACTAAACTTGATGAGAACTACTAACACCCACCTAATGATCCATTGGCTAGTCCTAGTATCTCCGCAGCCTCTGGCGTTAGGAGTGCAGCCAGCACAGTTTCCTCTGCTGGCACCCGAGTTATCGTTTTTATTCGCTGGAACTTGCATCACCATCTTCCATGGTGCCATTTGATACATACACTAAACCATTTTCCTGCAATATGGATGAAAGAATATATACCACGTGCACTGTGTGCATTTATTATCATCAAACACTGCATGAATGAGACCGCAGAATTAGTATTTTGTATTATGTAAATATGTAGAACAAAACCAAAGTTACAGGATACCATTGCCTGTATGATTATATCATCAGAGAATTGTACCAAATGAAACAACAGAATGACAACTTTGTATAACTTACTACAGCCACACTGTGTTGATAACAGCAAGGCTGAATTAATACTTTATAATGACATGCATACAACTTAGTAAAACATTTTGGCATTGAAGCAAATATTTCTTGTATAAAAATTACAAATATAAATAAACTTTGCCAATGTAAAGTAGAATTCTTACACAGAGTGGAACCTCGCTACCAAGGTCTCTCTCAGGACTAGGTCAAAGTGACCTGAATAGAGAGTTGACTGTGTTAGTGGGACTTAATGTCCGACTGTTCTGGGAAGCATTTAGCTGTGCCAAAATTACAGTTCTAAAGCTATTTGTTAATGTAATTCAAAGACAATAGCCATATACTAATCTACATTACAATCCTCCATTATGACAGATACAGTATGCTAATTAAGAGTACATACGTTAATGAGCTCATCTCGTTGCTGCAGCTGTTGCTTGAGGAATGCACACTCCTTCTGTAGGTCTGTGTAATCTCGCTTCTTGTGCTCCAGCTCCTGCAGACAGGTAAGTGAAAGTTAAGAGAGTTAGTCTGCAAACAAAGTGAACCAATTTGAACCAAGTAACAGCTACAAAAGTGTTAGATCAATGAGTTACTGCCACAACAGTAGATGTTGAAAATAGCCCATACTGCACAACATGATTTTACAAAATACAACATTCACCAAAGTTTGAAACGTATTCACTGTGATTTTAGCTTAACGAAGCTGGCATGACTCTCTCTGGGCCAGATGTTTCAGGTTTCTGTGCTTACTTATAGTTATACATTCTTAACAATCTAAATCCCTGGTCCAGCAAGGTACACACCTCTACAATACTACATATCTATGTGTCAACCCTGAGTGGTACAAACCTGTAAGACTAACCACAGAAATCCGTAAGACTCACAAACAAATACGTCGTCCCCTTACCTGCAGACAACTGCAACGTGGACAATAGCCCCTTGGGACTTTTGCCACCTAGGACAATATATCTATTTATCCTTTATTTAAAAATCAACCTAATCCCCAAAAATAACACAACACGATCACAAAAAAATGCCCACAAGACCGTCATAAATAAAAAAAATATGTAAGTGTAACGGATAAACTGTAACACTTGGCTAATGCTAATCTCACTTATCCGACTCTTGCTCGCCTTAGTGAACTCACCGAAAAAAGAGTCTAGTTCGAATACATGGTGTGTCAGTTACCCACTCCATTTTGTGTAGGCGTTCCCGTGAAGCGCCAGATACCCAATCAGCGTCATTATCAAGATTCTACGCTATAACATTTTGCATAATTTAACTTTTCATATATACTGCAAAAGGTTCACTCTTATTTGAGCTAGCCAAATACACGGATTGGAGCCTAATTAATCTGGGTGCATGCATAATTTCCATCACAATGAAAAGTACTGTTTGGATCCAGGCGATGATGTGCACAACAAATGGTGGTGCCACAGCACGGAGCCGGGTAATCGAGGCTACACATATGGATGCGTGTTGACCCGACCTTGCAGTGGTTGCGGTGTTTGCTCTGGACTTCCAGCAGCTGTTCCTCCATGTCGTCCATCTGGTCCTTCAGAAGATCCACCTGGAAGCGATATGTCTGTTTCTCATTGTCCAGCTGAGCGTTGTTCATCATCGCCTTCTTGTAACGCTCCTCCAGCTGCGACAGCTCCTCTGGTGGTACATACACACAACACATGCAATAACTGACTGCGATGCGGGATATTTATTCGAAATTGCATTTCCACGTTAAATCCTCGTCTTTAGCACTTCAGCCATTATAACAGAAACTGCCTGTGTGTGTTCATTGTTGGCACTCACATCGTCTCTTATGAAATGTGATCAGAAATAAAATTCTTAAAAATACATCTATATACGCCATTAAACAAAACAGATGTTAAGCCCCCGACAATTGTATGATATTCTTCTTCTGTCTTGTGTTGAATGCATCACATAGTGCGGAAACAATCGCACACCACCCTCTGCTGTCCTTTGTCTGGTGAATGAGCACCGACATAAGATTCATATAACCTGTGCTTGTCACTGCGAAATAGCCTCATTCAACATACTTAGATTTCTCTGCCATCTTCTGTAGAAGAGGAAGAATCACTACTTCTTCTCCGGGAACTTCCTGTGTAGACTCGAGGCTGCAACTGAATGAATGACAACTTGAAATTACCAAAGGAGTTATTTTGAAGATTACATCTAGATCACAATAGGCTAAAACAAACATTTAAATGACAGTTACATGTCTCATATGTGTTAAATAAAAAAACAGTTACATGAACCTGTAAAACTGGTATTTCATCAGCTATTTGTGTAAATACATATTACGTTAGTAACGGAAGAAAATATGTGTACTGGGGTGTTATGTTTAATAAACATCGGGCAAAGATTAACATAAGTTTTGAAAAAGAATACTGATTTGCGTTGACATTTCAATAAACCGTATTTATTGTGTAATGGGGCTAGTTAGATGTTTTCGCCTGCTTGGTGGTTTTACAAGCCTTGGTAAATAACTTGTTAGAAAGTTACGTAAGGAGGGATGAGTGACGTCATAAAAATCATTAAAAAGAAATTCACATTTATACATAATGTGAAAAAGCAGGAAGACATTGTGGACAGAATGTTGTGTAAAAGCTGAAAGAAATTTCAGAAAAGCTGGAAGGCATCGTGGAAAAGCATGAAGATGCGTAAAAATGTTGTGTAAAAGCATGAAAACATTGTGGAAAGAATGATGTGGAAAAGCATAAAGATGGTGTGGAAAGAATGTTGACTTTAAGCTGTGGAAAAGGCAGGACAATGTTGTGGAAAGTACATTGTAGAAATAGCAAGACAACGTTGTGGAAAATGCAGGATGATGTTGCAGAAAGAGCATTGTGGAAAAGGCAATTCAATGTTGTGGAAAGAACAGTTTTGAAATGGCAGGACAATGTTGTGGAAACAGCATTGTGAACAAGGCAGGACAATGTTGTGGAAAAGGCAGGACAATGTTGTGGAAAGAACGTTGTAGAAAAGCAGGAAGACACATGAAAATTACAGACCTTTTGTTCGTTCATCATCCCATATCTGCGGTCTTGTTTCTCCTCCGTCTGTCACAAAAATAATTTCATAAGCAAACAAAATTAATACAGCAGTATGCCTTTACGCGTGCTTATATTTGACTGGATCATTGTTTCGAAAATGAGTGCATGGAACCGGAACATATGGTGGGAGGGTAATGTTCAATACATTCTGTTACTTTGTAGAAGGCAGCAAGTCGGTGTTGTAATTATTTGGATTCTAGTGTCTGTCATATTTATTGAGAAGGCCCACAACGTTGGTTGTACCAGGGTGGTCATTTACAGTACACAGGTGTTAACCATATAAATTTGTCAGCCTTTCAAATATCAACAGGAACATATTCAACCAGCCACACCAGGGTTAATAAATGCTTTTATAAAAAAATTAAGTATTTGTCCATTTTACCAGGGTTTGTTTCCATTATAGTTGAAACTGTAATGATGTGCAATCAATTAAATTATAATATGTCATTGTAACATTGCTTAGAATGGTCTTGTGTGGAACAACAGATGCACAGATTTGACCATGAGATTTAAAAATTCTATAAAAGCGGGACATTTTGAAAAAAATAAGAAAGCTGGACCAGGAGAAAAAATAGTATTTCCTGCCCAAAGGTGATGTTGACACCTAAAATGAAATGAGTGCAGTTTTACCCTAACGGCATCCACCTCCTGTTGCTGCCTCTCCAACTCTCGCATGCGGATCTCCCTCGCTTCAGCCCTCGCTGCCCGCTTCGACGCAAGCCTTGCCTACGCCTGGTGGACAATACCAACATTACACATTAATGGCGACAAACTGCAATGCACCCAACTCCAATACTAACAACAGTGAAGTTAATGATGGTGACGATGCAATTCAGTTTTACAAGATCTGATGCGTTGGTAATTTTTTTAATAGTTAATTTTTTAATATCAAAATATGTTTTACTGCCAATAATATTATAAGTCATCATAATTTTATTTTTAAATATGCACTATTTTTCGTGGCCAGAAGTAATAATAATAATAACTTTATGTATGCACTAAAATCCAGTAAAACTCAGTAGTGTTTACAAAACTAAAATATAAATAATAATAATACATTAAATTTACAAAATATTATGATTTTGCACATAGAAGATGTCTTAATAACCACAACTAAATAAGATATTTGTACAAATGTTCTAGTGTGTCGTAGCAGATACTATGAAATGATTCTGAAATGAGCTGAGAGAAACACTGATATGAGAAGGGACCTTCATTTCATTGTACATGGTCACGAGAATGCCTAATCCTTTGGTTTTGTTGCGCCACTGAGCTAAAATTTTTCGAGGATATTGGCGCCAAAGAAGTAATTTTATTATTATTATTATTAAATTGGTGTCTGCACTTTTGGTAGGTACTACATGGTAACTATGCTAGGTACTCTAAAGTACCTCTGCTTGGGTCTACATGGTACTTCAGCAGGTAGCACAAGGCCCCAGCTGGCTACCACAGCTGATTACTGGAGCTGACTACATCAGCAGTTTGCACATCAACAGGCCAACAAACAGGAGCATTAGCCAGGTCTTAATTAGCCCAATATGTTGCTAATTCCCATGGATAATGGTCAGTGTTGGCACTGAACTATCAGTCACTGATGACTACTGCAGTGAGTATGGCTCCACATTATGTGGTCCACAGGCAGCTGGGGAAAGACCACCATTGATAATTCTTTACTAATATTAACTTTCATTATGTACAACACTGAATTTCGCAGAACTGTGTTTAGAGAGCTAACCTTCTATTTCCACACTGAACAAGGAATCAATTCTACCTTTAGTAACACTCTATGTCACTATGCAATCAACCAGTCAGTGTTAATCAGTGATTTGACAATACATAGGCACACTATAAGATTTTGACAACTACTTAATCAGATTAGGTATTTTTCTGCCTGCAGTAGAGATAAAACAGTATTGTTCAATGTTCTGAGTGGAGGACAGCACATAGCAATTACCCCGTACCTTCTCTTTCAAGACTTTCTGGTTCATTCCCGGTTTATATGCACTCAGTACATTTGTTTTGGAATTCCTTTCGTTTTGTATTTTGCGCCATCTAAATTACAGAGAAACTTAAAGACGTTGGATGGAAACCCGACAGACAAGGAGTAACATTAAAAGACTATGAATATTATATAAAATGTAGCACAAACTGATATATATCCCACTAGACAAGTACACTAAACACTAGGTACTCACGTAAACACAATATTCAAATTAGACACACATCCAACACAACTCGAAACAGTTCTTCCTGTCTACCTTTAGATTCATTCAAAACAAGTCTCAGTCAACATATAAGAGACTAGCCGATCAGCTAGCCACCATGCGCACTGGCGGGAAGTGTCCTTAAGGATATTACTTGGCAGTAGAAAGTTTACATGCACAGCCACAGATACATCTTTCCTGCTCATTTTGTCACTGAGGAAGCAACAATAATTTTAAATAAACTATTTGTTCCATAAGTTCATGATATATATTTAGACGACAGTGCTGCTTGACCTCATATGCAACAGCTGTGTGTACTGACAAAGTTTAAAGAAAATATAAACAAATCATATTCACTGCATATGACTGAGGCAGAAAAGACAAGGCTGAAACAGAAGTACCAGGAGAAGAACACAGCAAACAAGGCTGTTGTGAAAGCAAGAGATAAGAAACAACAGGATTGGTGGGATAGGATTGAAGAAGATGGTGGGAAAACTGATCTTCCAGCTGGCCAGAGATAGAGACAGAGATAGCAAAGATACTACTCCAACATCTGCAATGAAGAGAAGTGATGGGACATTGGTCACTGGGGTAAAACAAGTGCTAAGTGTATGGGAGGAATATTTCAAGAAATTACTTAAACCCGGAGGGAGAATGATAGAGATACCACATTTTGTAAGGAGAGAGCTGGTCGTGTGGACAATAACAGAAGAAGAGGTTGATAAAGCTGTAATGAAGATAAAAACTGGGAAGGCTGTAGGAGTAGAAATGGTGAAAGCAAACAGACTAGTGGGAATCAAGTGGTTGAGGAGAATGTTTAATGTGTGCTTCAAAACAGGAGAGATAACAACATAGTGGCAAAGAGAAGCGATTGTGCCAATAGGGAAGGGGAAAGGGGACATCCATGATCTAGGGAGATACAGATGCATCACATTACTTAGCCAAGCCCTGAAATTGATGGAAAGGATACTGGATGCTAGGGTGAGGCATATAGTCCACCTTGCTGAGAGACCTTGCATTTGCAGTCATGAGATGGATGGAGGTCAGAGTGGCAGAGTTCAGAATGGTTGAGGAAATGTACATGGAGACAACAGCAGTGGTGAGAGTTGAAAGAGAAACATCTTAACAATTTGGAGTGGGAGTAGGACTTAGACAGGGAAGTGCCTTGAGTCTCCTGCTTTTCATTATGGTGATGAACCTGATCAGTGGAAAGGTATCTGAACAGGAAGAACTTAAGAAGATATTATATGCAGATGACTTAGCAGTGGTGGCTGATAACAAAGAGAATTTACAGAAAATATTACAAGAATGGAGTAACACCTTTAGAAAACATGGCCTCCGAATAAATCTGGAGAAGACAGAAGTAATGTGGATAGGTGAACAAGTGGTGGACCTACGAAATGGCAGCATTCAAAACCAGATTCTCTCGATTGAGAGTTCGATGTTCTAACCAATCCGCCACCATGCACCAAACACCAATACATGTATAGGTTATTGTCTAACAACATGTCTGTCATTCGAAAAAGATACAATTCGGAACTATAACGTACTATATTAGTATGTTGTACGGTTCTTCATGTGTCTAACAGTATTTCTTTCATGCACATGCACTGACACACTCAGACACACAGTGTCACACACACACGCACGCATGCACGCACGCACACACACACGTACAGTTCATTTGTATGGACATACATATGTACAATTCATTTCAATTCAAGGTGTACAAACATAATATCTGCTGGTTGACATTTTATTGGTTGGTGTGAAAAAGTAAGTGTACTTGAGACAGAACACAAATAAATAATGAAAATGAAAGTACCAGGTCACCATGAATGCTATTTATAAACAGTCAGCTCCCCACTAGGGCAGACTTCAAATTGAAAGCTGGTCCATTTGAAAAATTTCCATGTGACTCATCGCAGTCACATGACCCTCTCTGTATAGGTATGCAGGCACACAGGATTCAATGGAAACTTTCTACACTGCAGACAAGACAGAAACATGGAGCCAACCAAGCTGTAACAACTAAACCCACGACGTCATCTACAAAAATACCAGTGAGTGGGATATATCACTATCATTGTAGATCATCTATAGGCATCTTTTGCACAATACTACTGTAAACACAATCTGCTGCTTTGCTTCATAGTATATTAATTTTGATATTCGCTATTCTGCCGCCGACAACATTCGTCGAATCACGACTGCGTGTGCTAACTAAGAGTCATTTCAAACAATTTTATTATGAAAAAATATCATGTTGTAAACACAAAAACCCATCTTTTATTTTTACTTTACCCGTCGTTGTCAGACATTTGATCGTCTTCAAGACGGGCAGACGGGTTTCTGGCTAAGGCCCTGCCGCCACACAGTGAATCACTTCTGATGTTATCTATCTAACAAAGCCATTATTTTCAACAAAGCCATTATGTTGCTGTAGACCACTCTTCCAGCCACGGCAAAATAAATGATGGAAGTACTGCCTCAACTACACTTGTACCATCTCAAATGTGTAATATTCCATGAAATACACTACTGAACTATTCACACTGCCAATACTGTCAACGGAAAAACAAATGATTACCAACATTCAACAATTTAAGTTATAATGATATAAATATATGGTTACAGAACTATTCATATTGCCACTAATGTTAATGGAAGCCCAACTGATTATCAGCAATCAAACATATTGCAATGAGTTTCTTTAAACAATATATGCTAGTGAATTATTCTGACTGCCCAATAACGTTAATGGAAACTCACTGCAATTTAACTTTTTACAAATATTCCGAACTGTTTCCACTTTCAATAATGTTAATGAAACCCAAATAATTACCAACAATGAAACATACTGCAATGACGTAGCACATGATGGCGTAGCACATGATGGTATAGCACATGATGGTATAGCACACAATGCCAGTGTTCTTATTACTACTACGCATCAATTTATGTTGATGACAACAATAACTGTATTTTTTTAAAAGGATATTTTCTATAATGAGTACTTAGTAGAACTCTACAGCAGAGCCTGGCACTGCCACTGGTCCTAGCCTGTAGTACAGGTAGGTAAATATAGCCCAGAATGTGCTCCCAATCAACCCCAAATGTTTGTTTGTCTGTTTTATAACAATTACACTATGCAACCAGAGACCATCTCGACCAGACAAACACCACGCAAGTCAACATATAATGTGCACTCTTATGAAGTGCAATCTTTAACCCACATGAAATATTAAGGTACTGTCTCAAAAACAGGGTTTGAATTTAGCGGGGGTCCGTGGGTCCCTAGATTCACTGCTGGACACCCAATAGTTTCAAATTTGGAGGTCCGACTGGTCCGTGAAATTTAGTCATAAACTATGTTATAGGTGCATCTCGAAGGCACGACACATGCATTACATAATTTTACGAGGTATTTTACGAGGTCTTCATTTTATGAAAGTTAAAACTTTGCCGGACTAAGGGGGCAATCTCAAAATCTAATAAAAAATCCTCAATTTGTTTGCACAACTATTTCAGATTTATCCCATAGGAAGCTGCATAAAAATAGAATATTTATGCTGGCAATGCCAGGTGTTTAAGTTAGGCTACATACCTGTACATTTAAACAAATGGTACTAATTATACAAAAACCTACGCCAACCAAACACTGGAGACAAAACCTACACAAATCAAACACATCTGTCCAGTCAATATCTCGGTTAAGTAGCATGAACCCAGTTGACCTTCTGAGTTTTGGCCACTGGCCAGTAGCTTCATGCCAGTTCAGCACAGCAGTGAACTGACCCAAACATTAGGCAGCAAAAGGCAAAGGTTTGTTCTCATATATTGTGCAGTATCCAGTCCTTGGGACTGCTCAGTGTTTTACACTTAACCCCTGGCAGACCTGTTCAATCCAACACTAACTCGACTACTGTGGGAAGCATTCAGCCATGGTTCAATTACTACACAAAATGGTTTGCACCATTGTCTAAAATGAGCTACTCATTTACACATCTAAGTAAACCGAGGCAACACGAAATAAACAAAATGACCCAAGCTTCGAAATGGCAGCAAGTGCATTCAAAACCAGATTCTCTCCGATGTTCTAACCAATCAGGCACCACACACCAATACATGCATAGGTCATTGTCTAACAACATGTCTGTGATTCGAAAGAGATACAATTAGGAACCATAACGGGCTAATTTAGTATGTTGTATGGTTCTTGATGTATCTAACAGTATTTCTTTCATGCACATGCACACTCAGACACACAGTGTCACACACAGTGTCACACACGCACGTATGCACACATGTACACACGTACAGTTCATTTGTATGGACGTACATATGTACAATTCATTTCAATTCAAGGTGCACAAACATAATATCTGCTGGTTGACATTTTATTGGTTGGTGTGAAAAAGAAAGTGTATTTGAGACGGAACACAAATAAATACTCAAGATGTTATACAATTAATACTAATATTAATAATGATACAAACTGAAATTGAATAGGGAGGAACCAAGAGGGCGATATCCACATAAATTTCCCCTTATGGGTTAGTCAATGTACACAAGTATACCTTCCTCTCAGGGTGGATATATATGAGGCCCAGTAGGGGTAAAGAAACTGGAACATGGTTATTGTGGTGAACCAAGTTAGTCATCCATGCTGCTGATAATGAAAGTACCAGAAGGTCGCCATGATTCGGGCTGCTATGTATAAACAGTCAGCTGCCCACAGGGGCAGACTTCAAATTGAAAGCAGGTCCACTTGAAAAAAACAGAGCCAGTGACAGATGATGTCACATCCATGTTGGTGTGTGTGTGTGACATGTGACTCACACCCACCCACCCACCCACCCACCCACCCACCCACCCACCCACCCACCCACCCACCCACCCACCCACCCACCCACCCACCCACACCCACACCCACACCCACACCCACACCCACACCCACACCCACACCCACACCCACACCCACACCCACACCCACACCCACACCCACACCCACACCCACACCCACACCCACACCCACACCCACACCCACACCCACACCCACACCCACACCCACACCCACACCCACACCCACACCCACACCCACACCCACACCCACACCCACACCCACACCCACACCCACACCCACACCCACACCCACACCCACACCCACACCCACACCCACACCCACACACACACACACACACACACACACACACACACACACACACACACACACACACACACACACACACACACACACACACACACACACACACACACACACACACACACACACACACACACACACACACACACACACACACACACACACACACACACACACACACACACACACACACACACACACACACACACACACACACACACACACACACACACACACACACACACACACACACACACACACACACACACACACACACACACACACACACACACACACACACACACACACACACACACACACACACACACACACACACACACACACACACACACACACACACACACACACACACACACACACACACACACACACACACACACACACACACACACACACACACACACACACACACACACACACACACACACACACACACACACACACACACACACACACACACACACACACACACACACGGGATAGAAAGAGTTTTATTCCCCCCATAAAAACATTGACTCAGTATGCTGACATACATCTTTATATACGTTTTTTTTTAAATACTTCCAGTTGCACTTGTTGAATTTTTATCAACACAATAAGGAAATTATGTACAATATCTTCCATCTAAAATGTGTTCCTAAATAAAAACTTTGGTTTATTGTGCGTCAGGGTTGACAAAAATCATGATTTTTTTTATTTATTTGATTTTTTTAAAATCTGGTATATAGATATTTATGTACATGTTTAAACATCTTTCAAACATGTTCTATTCAAATGGGGTTCTTGTCTAAATAGAGGGTACATGATTTTTGCTTATATAAACACATTAGACAATGTCCACAAGGCCTCACCCCCTGTAGTTGCATAATCTGTCTTGGAAAGGAAAGCACACTGTGTGTCTGTGGTTGTAGCAGTACTAATTATTGTTTACCTATAAGGTGGATTAGCACCTGTCCAAGGCTCTGTGTACTCTAAGGGTCTGTAACCAGAATACAAACTGGTACAGTATTAAACAACTGAGTCAACATACTGAATTGGTAACAACTAGCACAAGCTATAAGTGGACTTTAACTCGGCTTCTGTGTTGAAAAGATACTTCCTCTGGAAGACAAGTTTGTGTGGCTTCACTGCATTCAGAAAAAGAATAGCTCAAACATACACAATGTCATAAAATATTTGACTATCAGGCTATCTGGTGACAATACAGCTACGAGTGTGCACACTTTGTGTTTTGTATTAAAAAACATAAAAAACGTTGTTGATGTCGACGCTTGTAAACTACTATTTGTGTAAAATTCATACAAATCAGCGATTAAAAAAACCGGAAGTCAAAAAAATAATAAATCAATGATTTTTGTTTGGAGTGATTTAAATCAAATCAAACAACCCTGGTGGCAGTACCATGTATTACAGAGAAAATTTTGAATAAGTATATTATAAATATAATAAAAAAAAATGGCTGGTTATCCCTGGTCTGTTAGAACATGACTAGTTTGTTGGTTGTTATGTTTTCATTAGAATTTTGATGCAGTCTACATAAATTGTCATGTATTAAAAATAAATTAAGGAATTAAATAGAGTGGTGATTACTATATCCTCCCAGGTGAGAGCAAGGGTTAATAGGGCCTATATGTCTAAGTCAAGTCAAAGTCACCATAAAAACAAAAATCTAATTCCTAGTTGCACCAGTTTATGGAACTATTGGTATTAGAAGCCAATTTCATTTGAAACGTTTATGTAATTGCTTATAATACAAGACAAATAGCTATCATCAATTATAGTTACAACTGTACCACAACTCTTTCACATTGTTTGATTTCAGGAATAAACTTTGAACATCACAGTTTTATGTGATCTGTAAAAAAATCACGTTGACCTAGCATAATTGGACAAACCACTCAACAACTTCATCAAATAAATTGGTGCTAAGAGAATGACCTACTACAGCAGATGGGTATCACCTTACAAACTACACCCTGGTTAATGATACAAATCTGTGGAGTCAGTTCAAATATTATGTGGCTGGTAGGTAGGCTAGCTGTCCAATGGGCATGCAGCCAAAGCTATCTGTCATTTCAAAAGCAACATCTCTGTAATAATAGTGTCTGTCTGAGCCTGTGTACTAAAAATACTTAGTCTCAATAGTTCTGAAACTCCCTTTGCTATCAGTTCAGATGACTGATAGGTTTGCAGACAGGTATTACAGGCAAATTACATTTGATTGCTGCTATCATGGGTTGCATAGATGACAGATGGGTGCTAAATTCTGCTATCTGCCTCAGGCCAACTCTGCACAGCAACATGGGATGTTCAACCAGAACCAATGTTGACAGCCCTGTTAGTATCCTGTTTATTGTCAAGACAGAACTGTTGCATTATTGATAGTCTACAAAACATTACAAGTTAATACAACTACAGGCCTGTTTTTAATAAACATTTTTGTTTAAAAATAATACTAAGTCTCTGATTTGTATAAGAAAATTATTTTTGGCAGTGTACTTATATAAGTTTAGGTAATTACATAGTTGAATGTATCCACAAAGCTTTATGTCAAGCCACATGCTGCTCCAGTTCACTCAGATATAAAATGAATTATACATATAATAGCTAGCACAAGTCCACTACTATGTATTGTAACATATGATATGTTAAGATAACATCTTTAATTAGTACAATCAATAACTGAAGTAGAAGGTGGTACATGTTTTCTTCAAAATTCAAGACAAATAGATATGTGATTGTCACCATGTTACATTTACACAAATCAATATTATGTGAGTACTGCAATCACAACACTTTGTAGCTGTCATTGCAAGACAGAGTTCAGAGAAATCAGTGCAAATGTCAAATTAGTGTTAATTTGTCAGTTATTGTTACTATTTAAGGAGGATTGCTTTTAAATTCAGTTCCAAATTTGTGCTAGCATAAATATTAACACTCATGTTGTTCACAACCTAAAACGCGCTGTCTTGAACGGATGAACAATCGTCATTTACACATATAAACGATTGTACAATCAAATTGCTTATAAATGCAGTTGTATAAATCTTCTATCTGGTGACTTTATCTGTATTGCACCATGCATGATGAAACTGTCCAAGTTTTGAAACAGCAGCAGGTGGAAAGTATGAAGATATTTATAGTGCCTGTCTAAACTAAAGATGTCTCTTGATTCTAATACTTTTCAGATCGTTGGAAGAACAGGCTTCGAGACCTAGCTATGCTTTTCAAATAATTATGTATCATTACTTTGTCAAATTTGAGCATATCAGATAATATTCCGGTGTTCAACACCTGGTTTGCTAATGATTTGTATGCATACATTATACGTCATCGGGAATACACGTACATGCTTACTGCACATACAAAAGAGTGCCAGACCAATAGCTGTACAGTTGTGCTTACGGGTCCGGAACGCTGACCACTTCGTATTACTTAAAGACTATTCACACACGGGTGTCGGATGTTTCGGCCCATAACGGGTTCGGCCAATGGGCCAAACCATCCAATGGCACAACTGGTGAAGTGTTTTTGCTCGCATGGGCTGAACCATCTGTGCATGCAACCAGTGTCAGAGGGCTTCGTGGCCGAAACGACTAACGAATTGTAACTATTTTTTATTAAACACATATATCATTATTAATACATATATACAAATGAATATACAAACAACATTAGGCAGTAATTGTGTTTAATAATCAAATAATACCAATATTAGTCGGTCAGGACTCAGATGACAACCTTAAATTGTAAAGTCAATATTAATCAAAAATATATATAATACAGTATATATTTACAGTGCTATTACACATTTAACCTTTTTTGGAAATATCGAAAACAATATTCAAACGCAACCATCAGTCATCCCAAAAGATTGGTTTATGCAGTCCAACAACACAACGCCAGATAGATTGAAAACACACACGCACGCACATTGTGCTACAATTCTCTAAAATTAGTAGTTCTAGATTATTATTATATTAACATATGAGCGTATGTTTCTGTGCACAATCATTGTTTACTTTCTTATTGATTCAGGCCGTGGGCCGAAATTACTATTCTTAGATTTCCGCTACTAGAGTGGGCTGAATTCAATAGCGACAGTGAAGTGGGCCGAACCATCCATCTGCTTGGGCCGAATTAACCATCCGGGACCGTCACACACTACAGATTTCAACATCCCCAAACTTTATTTGCGATAGGCTAAATCAACTGCCATGGTTAATTGTATAGACCCACAAGTGGAACATAAATAAACTGATCGCTACTGGCAGTGATGGGAGGGGGGGGGTGATGATTGCTTACTCACCTCTTTTCACTTTAGTCTTTTGGCTGTGCGATTTGATCAAGCATGGCTTGGACTTGGTCCTCTGCCGAATACTGTCGCGTGGCGACCCTTCGCCTGCCGCTACTCCCGGGTGAAGACATTTTGCACGGCCTGCTATGTTATCCACGTCTACCTAATGTTGGAACCAGTTGTTCGCCAGTGGGTGACAGCAGTCCATTACGATCAAAACAGATAACTTTGTCGCGGCTGAATCCGTCTTCAGACTTCACACGGTGCATGTATTCCGAAGTTATTTCTGACTCACCGCAAAGTTGTCGAAGTAGTTCGCTGGCGGTATTGTATAGTTTGCCGATCGAATTTGCTACGGCACTGCATAATACGGTTATTAGTGTTTACATTTGTTGATTACGGAAGCTTACTGAACCCCCGAACAGCACAGACTTCTACATTTTCATCGTGGGGAAAATTGAGGTTGAAGTTCCCGGATGTTGGAGTTCCTCTTCCGGTACGTTGCGCATGCGCACCTTCGTCTACTAGAGACTTGTTTAACAGTGACGACAAAATAGCGCAACATTTTAGCAAACTTGGCAATATGTAATCTTGCCTAGCAGTGGTGATGCAATGAACCACTGTGCACAGAGATGTCAAAGCGAAGGGATTAAAAATAACTCAAAGAAAACCATTGTTTTAACCTGGTTATAGGGAGTGGGGGAGACGGGAGGGAAGACAACCGGAGTGAAGGAGAGGGGAGTAGCGGAGACAGGCGGGAAGGAGAAGGGAGTGGGGGAGACGGGAGGGAAAACAACCGGAGTGAAGGAGAGGGGAGTAGGGGAGACAGGAGGGAAGGAGAAGGGAGTGGGGGAGACGGAAGGGAAGGGGTCAGGACAGAATGTGATGGAGGGGATCGAAAGGAAGAGTTATTCTGCAGCAGTGATAGAGGGGGTGAGGAAGAGAGCGAGGGTGTTTGTGGGGGATTCGATAGTTAGGAAGACCGACAGAGTCTTAAACAAGAGAGATGATGTGGTGGTCTGCTTGCCTGGAGCCAAAATAGAGGCGATAACTGAGAGGGTAAAAAACATCGTAGGCTCGGGTAAGGGTGGATCTGTTTTAGTACATGTAGGGACAAATAACGTAGAGAGGGAGGGTACAACTGCCATAGTTAGGAAATATAGGCAGTTGGTCAGAACACTAAAACAGACGCGGGTTGAGCAGGTAATACTGTCAGGGATTTTACCTGTAATGGGCAGGAGGGGTCACAAATATCGAAATTGTCGGGGGATGGCAATTAACATGTTAGTCCAGAGGCTGGATAGGGAAGAGGAAGTTGGATTTGTGGATTTATGGGGAAGTTTTGTTGGGAGGGTTGATATGTACATGAAGGATGGGCTTCATTTAAGTGGAAAGGGGGCGGCAGTATTCGCGGACAAACTTTCAGCAGCAGTAGATAGCGACTTGGGTACAATGACAAATATTTTTGGAAGTAAACATTCTTTAAACTAGAAGTGCAGGGGGGTTACCTAGAGGTGCCTCAAGCAGAACAAGAGGCCACTAGCACAGATAAACCAATATCAAATCATCCGAAAAACATCTCTGAAAAAGGTTATAGATGCGTATGTTTAAATGCAAGGAGCATAGTAAATAAGAAAAACGAATTAAACATTATGGTAGAAGATATTGACCCTCACATAATTGGTATAACTGAATCATGGGCCAACATAGATATAACAGATGCTGAATTAGGACTGACAGGATACGTAATGTTTAGGAAAGATCGAATAGGAAGAAGGGGCGGGGGAGTTATTTTATATGTTAAAGAATCTATTCAGGCTTATGAAATAAAACTAGAAAGGGAAGCAGATTGCGATGAAGCTGTTTGGTGCAAAATTGTTTCAGGAAATTCAAAATTAACTATTGGATTAGTTTACCGAAGTCCAAACATAAACGAAGAGGACAACACAAAAATAAAAAACGCTATAAAGGAAGTTAGTAAAGGGGAATGTATCATAATGGGAGATTTTAACCATGGACACATACAATGGAATTCTCTAGAGAGCACAGGGATTGAGGATCAACAATTTCTATGTTTAATCCAGGATAGCTTTCTTACTCAGCACGTACTAGAACCAACCAGGGAGAAAATGTATTAGATATAGTTTTGTCATCACAAAAAGAATTAGTGGACAATGTAAAAATATTTGAACCATTGGGTAATAGTGACCATAATCAAATACATTTTGACATCAATGTAAAATCAGAAAGTAAAAATAAGAAAACGTACAAGAGAAACTTCCACAAAGGTAACTACAAAGATATGAGAAAATACTTAGCACAGCTAGATTGGAATAACATGCTGATGAATAAGACTGCAATTGAATGTTGGAATATTCTAAAATTTGAAATTGAGAGTATCATTGATAAATTTGTTCCCTTCCGAAAACAAGGAAAACGGTGTAGAAAGAAACACTTGTCAAAAGAGGCAATTAGAAAAATAATGCTAAAACAAACTATGTGGAGGGTTTATAGGCGTACCAGAAAGGAAGAAGACTATGCAAAATACAAAGAGGCACTTAATGCAGCTACAACTGAAATCAGACAATCTAAAAGAAGCTATGAGCAAAAACTGGCATGTAACATAAAAACTGACAGCAAGAGTTTTTATGCATATGTCAGGAGTAAACAAAACGTACAAGACAAGGTTGGACCTCTAGAAGACAGTGCTGGAAATATAATATCACAGGGGTTTTTAATGGCGGAAGACCTAAATGGTTACTTCAGTTCAGTGTTTACAAAAGAAGATATTAGTTCATTACCAGTTGCTGATGCTAAATTTCAGGGGGCTAAATGTGACTATTTAGGACCGTTAGTTGTAACTCCAGAATTGGTAGCTAGGAAAATAAAGGCAATGAAGGATAATAAATCACCGGGAGTGGATGGGATTCCTCCAAAATTACTAATGGAAACAGTAGATCAAATCAGTATACCACTTGCAAGAGTATTCAACTTGTCATTAAAAGAGGGAGTTGTTCCGTTTGAATGGAAAGAAGCAAACATCATACCATTATTTAAAAAGGGATCGAGAAATAAGTCAGAGAATTACAGACCAGTGAGTTTAACGTCAGAGATTTGTAAATTATTAGAAAGGTTAATTAAAGACCATATGGTGGACTTCCTCGTTAAGCATAAATTATTAAATTCATCTCAACATGGATTCCTTAAAGCGAGGTCATGCTTAACAAATATGTTATGTTTTTTGGAAGAAATCACTAAGTGGATAGACGAGGGATCGCCAGTAGATATTATCTACTTAGATTTTCAGAAAGCTTTTGACAAAGTGCCACATCAAAGATTGCTACTTAAATTAAAAGCCCGTGGTATCGGGGATAGCTTAACTGACTGGATAGAACAATGGCTGACTGACAGAAGACAACGAGTTGTAGTAGATGGCGAAGTTTCAAATTGGAAATCGGTTTTGAGTGGGGTACCTCAAGGATCAGTATTAGGACCTATATTATTCTTAATTTATATCAATGACTTGGACGAGAGTATAACAAGTAACGTACTGAAATTTGCGGACGACACAAAACTGTTTAGAAAGGTTAATACTGATGGTGATAAACAACATTTACAAAACGATCTAGACAGATTAGTGAAATGGTCTGAGAAATGGCAGATGCTGTTCAATTTTGGGAAATGTAAATGCCTACATACAGGACATGGGAACTTGAATGTAAACTATAAAATGGGAGCTACTGTTCTTGGTACTACTGTAAAAGAAAAGGATTTAGGAGTTACAATAAGCGCTGATATGAAAGTTTCAGAGCAGTGTGGTATTGCAGCTTCAAAGGGTAATCAAATTCTTGGATTGATTAGAAGAAACATAACATACAAGGGAAAAAAGTTAATTATACCTCTTTATAAAGCAATAGTTAGACCTCATTTAGAATACTGTATACAAGCATGGAGACCATATCGTAAGAAGGATATAGATACGCTTGAACGCATACAAAGGAGAGCAACTAAAATGATTCCAGAACTTAGAGACCTTAGTTATGAAGAACGCCTGAAAGAATGTGGTTTAACAACTCTAGAGACAAGGAGGTTAAGAGGAGATCAGATTGAAGTTTTTAAGATATTGAATGGGTATGAAAATATTGATAGAAATATGTTTTTCTCACTCAAGAAGGATAGCAGAACTAGAGGACATGAGGTAAAATTAGTAAAGGATCAATGTAGATTGGACATCAGGAAGCACTCGTTCTCACAGAGGACAATAAATGAATGGAACAAACTGTCTACAGATTGTGTAACTGCTAGCAGCGTGAATATGTTTAAAAACAAGGTTGACACATATATCAGGAGGGCGGGTTATAAGTAGGTGAACATTGTTGGACTCTCGATAAGCCAATGGCTTCCTTGTCCACTTGCCATCTGGGCCTTTGGCTTGGATGGCAAATCTTGTTAAATATGGAAATCTGGTCTTCATCGGCTCGTACGATTGGCAGTGGCAGTGCCAGTGCCAGTGCCAGTGAGGGTGTCGGATGTTTCGGCCCATGGGCCGAACCATCCAACGGCGCGACCGGTGAACCGTGAAGTGTTTTCGCTCACATGGGCCGAACCATCCGTGTATGCAACCGGTGCCAGCGGGCGCCGTGGGCCGAAACGACTAACGAATTGTTCGCTATTTTCAACTGTTTGCATGTCTTAGCGAAATGCTGTTGACTTGTTGTACGCTACAGTATTATTGTTTTTGAGTCAATTGTTGTTTATAGAGTATTGTAATTACGAAATGTTATACGCTACAACTGTTTCAGTGTTTTAACGAAACGCCATGCGCTACATTATTATGTTTTAGAACCAATATTACTTATTTATTACGTTCCCTAGTTTCAACTGTTTGCGTGTTTTAGCGAAATATTGTACGCTACAGTATTATTATTGTTTTCGAACCAAGTGTTTATTACGTTCGCTATTTTTGTCAGACGGCTCAAGGAACGCAGCATTTCCCTTTCGTTACGTTCGGCCTTGACGAGACGCTCCCAGATTGTAAATAACGCGTTCGTCCTGTCGTGGCTTCTCCGCATTGTGGCATGTATGCATGCATGCATGTATGTATGTATGTATGTATGTATGTATGTATGTATGTATGTATGTATGTATGTATGCATGCATGCATGCATGCATGCATGCATGCATGCATGCATGCATGCATGCATGCATGCATGCATGCTGTATACATACATACATGCCACAATATGTATGTATGTATATATATATATATATATATATATATATGTGTATGTATGTATGTATGTATGTATGTATGTATGTATGTATGTATGTATGTATGTATGTATGTATATATATATATATATATATATATATATATATATATATATATATATATATATATATATATATATATATATATATATATATATATTTATGTGGGACAATGCTACTTGCTAATGTTATTGACTCGGAATCGTGGCTAGTTTGCTGAAGACAAAAGTACAAGTCAGATGTATGTTTGTATACGAGCTTTTATAGTAAGCCAACTGATTAAGTAAGAATACAATATGCATACATAATATAAAACGAAATCATCAAATCTAGGTAACGGGTCGCGGTGGGGTGGTCACAGGTTTGTGGGTGACCTTGTGGCGAAATGGCCCCACCTGTTTGTAATTAAATTTGTGTATTGGTGGTGGAATGTCTGTATTCTTTGCATTACATGTTCATGACGACTTCTTGATGTATTTATGTTATCGTCATGCCTGTAGGAATGTTGGCTCCGAGAAACTTGCCGGACGGGGCTGTACATGTGTTCAGTTCCTGTCTGGTTTGCTTTGAGGAGCTCACATTTCTGTTAATGTGCTTCCCAAAGTGGCTGCGTGATAAGCAGTCCACTTTGCAATAAAACGTCATTTATTTGGCCCTTTTCAATCTCTACTACATCGGACTTGTGTTGGTTATTGCATAAATATATATATATATATATATATATATATATATATATATATATATATATATATATATATATATATATATATATATATATATATATATATATATATATATATATATATATATATATATATATATATATATATATATATATATATATGTCGTGTTGTAATAGTTATGGAAAATTATGTTTTGGTAGTTGTTAATAATGACAGAAATTCCATTCGTTGTCAATATTTCTGGCGTTGTGTTGCTGGACTGCATTCTGTTATTTTATGAGATAATTGTTATATTAGCGTGTGAATATGTTTCTGTGCGTAATCATATTAAGTATTTTGTTCCTGAATCACGCCGTGGGCCGAAACTACTATTCTTAGAAATCAGCTACTGACGTGGGACAATAGAGCCGAAAACGTTAATGACACCTCTTTGCAACTTGTGATATGCTCAATTAACTTAAGACGATTAATTGAATAAAGGGCTTGATCAAATATAACGTGCTCACACAAACAATGAAGTGATGCTATCAAACATTTCCGTTAGCATGTTTTGCTGATGAAACACCAGATAGATTAAAAGCATAACATGTGCTCACACAAACTATGAAATCACGCTTTCAAACATTTCAGTTAACAAGTGTTGATAATGAACCATCAGACAGATTAAACACATAAAGGGCTTGATCACATAAAATGTGCTCACACAAACAATGAAGTCAATACACTATATATTACAATACAAACTGAGCTAGGTATTCGTTTATTGCTATATTTTTATAAATAGTTCCAGATCATTATTTTATTAGCGTGTACGTATGTTTCTGTGCACAATCGTAATTTCCGCCTCTCCGCCTTTCTTACTGATTCAGGCCGTGGGCCGAAACGACTATTCTTAGATTTCCGCCGCTTAGCTAGAGTGGGCCGAATCGACCGTCGCTGATTTCAGTAGCGACAGTGAAATGGGCCGAACCATCCGTCTGCGTGGGCCGAATCGACTAGGCCGAACCATCCGTCGGCGTGGGCCGAACCCGTCATGGGCCGAACCATCCGGGACCCGCCAGTGACAGGGTCAGTGCAGTAGGAGTCAGACCACAGTTGAAAATTGCATTGGTGGCCATGTTAACGTTTTGTTAGATTATAAGAAAATGTGACCACTAAAAATTCTGAAACTTTTTCACAACAACTGCCATCATCTCATTGACACGCTGACCAAGTTTTATCAAAATCACATACCTCCAGCTTCTTTCAAAACGCAGAAAAATTCCCATAAATCCCTCCGCCTGTTAAACTCTCAAATAAATGCATCATTTCACAGCCAATAGCTTCTACAAACAAACCTGTGAATATGCCTGCTCAATTGCACTTATGTCACATCATATGAATTCTTTAAATTCACATATCGCAATTTAATACGCCCTAGATTTGTGTGAAACAATAAACAGGAAGGTCAACTGTGGTCTTACCCCAAATAGGGAATTGTTTTGTTTCAGAAAGTGTCAAATTTTATATCAAGTTGCGGCACAGTGTATATGTAGACACATTATGGAACATTCCTACTTGTCAAGTCATTATTATTTGTTTGACAGCCAAGTCTAAACAATGCATTGCCCGTATTATTAGCTGAAAACCAGTCACATAATTTAATTATAGGTCGATTTTGACACTTGATAAATCATAGATCATGTACACTAGATTTACATAGCACTTCGAACCAATGAAGCCTGCTTACTGACCCTTTGAATATACTAATGAGTTTATTTTTAAATTAGTATTCATATAATTGCTTGATTTTAAACCAAACATGGCATAACTTTGTAAAAAATTTGACATTTTTCACATTTAACAGGATTTAGGGTAAATTCCAATGTGTCAGGTTTGTCAAATTTTATTGTTTATGTGACTGCTTTCATACTTCTAGTTGATAAGATACAGAATAGCGCCAAATTGAGCAAACTTGGCAATACGTAATCTTGTCTAGCCATGGTGATGTCGTGAACCACTGTGCACAGATATGTCAAAGCGAAGGGATTAAAAATAACTGAAAGAAAACCATTGTTTTAACCTGATTATATGGAAATCTGATCCTTATTGACATCAGCTCTTACAATAACACCATCCCAGGGCAGTGCAGTGGCAGTAGTAGGGTACTTGCCACGGGAATGAGCATGGCCATGGGACTTGGCCATAGCATGGGCATGGTGGGCAGTAATCCTTTACTTCTGAGGATGGCGGGGAGAGGTGTGTCTGGGAGATGGGAGGGTTGACCTAAAAATTGGTGGGAGATAGGAAATTTGCCTCAAAAATAGGTCTGAGGTGGACCGGCCCTCAACAAACTGTGTGGGAGATGGGAGATTATACAGCCCTCAAAACAGGTGGGATGTGGAAAGTTGAGACCCATGCCTCTCCCACTCATATCGGGTGGAGGGTGTCCCCAAAACATGTGGAAGGTTGAGACTCCTGCATGACACCACTCACTTCTGCGGCCCATTATTATACTCTGTATGTAATTTTTACCTAATTATATTTACATCACATTTATTCCACTACATAATAGTATTACCAACTACTGCTTTATGGTACTGCTGCGGGCCAAATAGCGCTACGAATTGCACTGGTGTCCGACGTCTGCTTTTCACTCCCCGTATCCAGCCCGTCTTAACATGTGCCAAGATGGTAAAGAATTAGGAGGAAGGAAATTCTCATGCTGGAGATGAAGGGGCCATTTTATGCATTCGGTAGCTATTTTATAGAAAATGTAACCTTGGAAACCATGCATGCTTCCTTCTTTCGTTATATATTATTATGTATTAATCGCAGCAACTAGCCAGTATATCTGCACATTCATGGATACGTGGCGCCATCTGCCGACCAAATGGTCTTGCAATTTATATTTGTCAATTACAGGGTGGTAGAGGGAGGCATACTATAGATTTATCCAGCATTTGTACTGTCACGAATAATCGATTGTGAGTTCAGTAAAATTATTTTGTAATTAATTTTAATTTAGTACAACCACCTAATGGTCGTAATTAGGTCAAAAATGGGTATTAAGGTCAATATGTATATAAATATTCTACCTTACACTCCTCTCTCAACTTACTGATCTCATGTCATAAAAAAATAATTAATTAGGGCATAAATAGGTCAGTGGTAATTGTAGATCAAGTAAGTAGGTCATTGCTAGGTCATGTCGAGTTCATACATTATTAGGTCACCATTTTAAGGTCTTAAAACTTTTTATTCCACCTCAATATCTTCATTAGTACACATTATGCCATTTGCCCTTACATTCAGTGGCAGTGCAGCCCACAAACACCTAGATCACAAGAAATGGACTCTATTCCTATTATAAACAAAATGCCCCTTTTTATGATACTAAAAAGTTGAATAACTTCGCAAATAATACATATTGAAAAAATTCAAAAAGGGTTATAAACTGCATAGCATACTTTATCACACAGAATTGTTTAAATGATTATAGAACAATTTTGATATTTTTTGTAATATACTTTAGATTGTCACTTACATGCAACGCACAAATCGGCTCTTTATATAGTCACTCCGCGTCTGTGCACCTTTATTGGCGTCTCCATTTGACACTATCCTGTCTAAAAAAAGACTATGAACTATCCAGAAAAATATCAGATAATAAGATAAGATCACAAGATCATGAAAACGCAGCAATACATCAGATTACTTCAACGATTGATGACGCCATAATTTTTGCGTATACCAGTGGTGCCACCTGACGACGGTAACAGTCAAAACATTTTTTTGTGTGTTGCCAGACTCTCTTCTCGGCGGGCTCACGAAGCCGAGCGAGAGTCGGATAAGCGAAACTAGACTAAACCCACAGTGCGGCGCCACTGTGGATTCACGATTTGTATTCCCCAATTATAACCACGGTGATAACCAACCTGTGATAAAACCGTGCTGTGGCAATCCGACCGGAGCTTCGCCGCGATGGCTCATGATTTCGTAATAGATGGAAGGAAGCCGTAACAGGTGGAAGTAAGAATGCAGAAATATCAGTAAAAGAAAGGTAAGACCGTTTGTGGAGAGATATAGCCAATAACAATGCAAGTGATAACGAAAGTACGCTACACTAGAACAAAGGTAACACTTACGATTTACCCGTAAGGCGTAATTCTTACAGCTGTAAGATACATTCCTACAATGCACATTTTAAGATGTTATACCAGAGTTGCGAAGTTGTGTTGAGAAAGATGCATGTGATCATAGGCGGATCCAAACTCGGAAAAGAGGTGCTCAGTTTCCCAAAAGAACACCAGATGACAGCACGCCCAGCCGTTAAAATTTCCACAGTGCATAACACTTTAAGGCTTGTGTGGCAGGGGTCTCAACCTCCCATCTCCCACATTGCTATTTTGTGGGGCAAGCCTCCCACCTTCCAGCTGTTTTGGTGGCCAACCTCCCGCCAGTTTTGAGAGTCCACCTCCCACCAATATCACCTCCCCGTATTTTTGAGGTCAACCTCCCACCAGTTTTACGACTGGCCAACCTGCCACCTCTCACTTCCTGCCACCCCACCCCTCACTTTATATATCGGAAAGCATTTATAAATTGACAAATATTTCATTATGTAACTGTAGTGGTTTATTTAAATACGGGGCAAAATATGTCCAATTGTTCTGAACAGTTAAGGTAACAGTAAATTGATATCTCTTAAGACACAATGTGGAGTCTACACATCGGTCGTAAACAACGAAATGGCAAATCATAAAATGTAAAGAACTTTATTTACAATTTGGGTGGCTGTTAAGAGCTATTTGTAATCATTGTCAACTGCCTATCTCGAAATATAATGGAGCTGCGCCGTAGGTGAAAAAAGTGTTTTGCACAACATGTGCTGCGATAAAGAAGTCCGTTTTTTGAGTGGCAGTCTTTGTTACATATGGTACATATGTAAACAGTTTGATGTAGAGACATCATAGTCGATGGCCTTTCTCTCCGACGCTCTCGCTTCTGTGTCCACAGTTCGTTTATTCTGTCTTCTGCCTTCCTGATACCACTCCGCACAGCCTGTCGCCAGTTGTTGCGGTCTCCTGCAGCAGATTTGATGCTGATCTGAGCAGATGTGATATCTCGTTTGCAAACATTCTTGAATAGCAGAGCTGGTCGACCGTCACACCTTGCACCTGATACAAAATAACAAACACATAATGTAATACGGTTACAATTACATTGCTATTTTAATGTATATTTTTTGACAAAATAGGTACTCACAACCTGATTTGGATAAGAACTAAATACTTGCCCCCAAAGAGAGGTATACAGTTATTCTCTTGCTGCACTTTTAAGAGCAGCAAGATAATTCTTCCAGTTCTCTCAGCTGCATCAATGCATCAGTAGCGTTTTGTTTGATTGTAAGCAAACTAACAAACAAACAAGCTAATTAACTAATTTACTCACCCATCGCCCATCCACCGAGTCACTCACTTTTTCACTTCCTCATCGACTGACTGACTGATTCACTCACTCACTCACTCACTCACTCACTCACTCACTCACTCACTCACTCACTCACTCACTCACTCACTCACTCACTCACTCACTCACTCACTCACTCACTCACTCACTCACTCACTCACTCACCCACACACCCTCCGTCCCTCCGTCCCTCCCTCCCTCCCTCACTCACTCACTCACTCACTCACTCACTCACTCACTCACTCACTCACTCACTCACTCACCCACACACCCTCCGTCCGTCCGTCCGTCCGTCCGTCCGTCCGTCCGTCCGTCCGTCCGTCCGTCCGTCCGTCCGTCCCTCCCTCCCCTCCCTCCCTCCCTCCCTCCCTCCGTCCCTCCGTCCCTCCCTCCCTCCCTCCCTCCCTCCCTCCCTCCCTCCCTCCCTCCCTCCCTCCCTCCCTCCCTCCCTCCGTCCATCCCTCCCTCCCTCCCTCCCTCCCTCCCTCCCTCCCTACCTCACTCACTCACTCACTCACTCACTCACTCACTCACTCACTCACTCACCACCACCACCACTCACTCACTCACTCATCCTTGCACCCTGCACCCATCCTTGCCACCAGGGGCTTCTGACTACATTAATATTAATACCCCTGACAGATCGACCTGTTGAAATGTGGAACTTTCAGTTGCTGTGTAAATTTATATATATATATATATATATATATATATATATATATATATATATATATATATATATATATATATATATATATATGCATGCATTTTTACATTGTCCACTAATTCTTTTTTTGTGATAATAAAATTATATCTAATACATTTTCTCCTCTGGTTGGTTCTAGCACGTGCTGAGTAAGGAAGCTATCCTGAATTAAAAATAGAACTTGTTGGTCCTCACCCCCTGTACTCTCTAGAGATTTCCATTGTATGTGTCCATGGTTAAAATCTCCCATAATGATACATTCCCCTTTACTAACTTCTTTTATAGCATTTTGTATTTTTGAGTTATCTTCTTCGTTTATGTAAACTAATCCAATAGTTAATTTTTTATTTCCAGAAACTATTTTGCATCAAATTGCTTCATCTTAATCTGCTTCCCTTTCTAATTTTATTTCGTAAGCCTGAATAGATTCATTAACATATACAATAACTCCCCATCCCCTTCTTCCTATTCGATCTCTCCTAAACATTACGTATCCTGTCAATCCTAATTCAGCATCGGTTATGTCTGTGTTGGCCCATGATTCGGTAATACCAATTATGTGAGGGTCAGTATCTTTTACCATACAGTTTAATTCGGTTTTCTTATTTACTAAGCTCCTAGCATTTAAACACACGAAGTTATAACCTGCTTAAGGCATGTTTTTCGGACATTATGTTATTGATTTATCTGTACAAGTGGCCTCTTGTCCTGCTTGAGACATTTCTAATTAACCCCCTGCGCTTCTAGTTTAAATTGTGTTTACTACCAAAAATATTTGTTATGCTACCCATGCCACTGTCTTCTGCTGCTGTGAGTCCATACTGCTGTCCCTTTTCCACTTAGATGAAGCCCGTCCTTCATATACATATCAGCCCTTCCAACAAACAATGCATCTTGTCTTGATGCCTTCGCACTGTTCAACCATCTAACAGTTCCAATATGTAGGAAACCAGTCCAGATTTCTAGCTATGCACCACTTTGTAGGTAGTCCCACTTTACAAATTCGAACTAAGTCCGGTGGATGACGTCATAAATCACATAGGGGTACATATCTACGCAACAGCTATTAGCTGGCTTGGGAAGATGACTGGTAGTTAAAGTGTGCATTTCTAACAACAATTGGCGGAAATGATACGTGGTTGTATATGTATGGGTAAAAATTTATGGAAACATTTTGACTAAACTTCCTTAAAGTGTTAATACGATTATATTGCCGAGGTATATAAGTGGGTGGGTGGTTTGATGGGTGGGTCACTCAGAGACGAAGTGAAAAAGTCAGTCGGCGGGATAGTGAGTTAGTACGTGGTTGGACATGTAAACACTGATTGAAACATTTACGTCCTCAGAATGTCAACACGATTATATTGCCGTGGCTGTCAAGAGCCAAGGAAGTGGGTGGGTCGGTGGGTGGGTGGGTTGGTGGGTGAGTGAATGAGTGAAGAAGTGAAGAAGTAATTGAGTCGGTGGGTGTGTGAGTTAGTGAGTGAGTGAGTGTGTGAGATAGTTCGTTAGTTGGTTTGCTTACAATAAGACAAAACGTTACCGATGCATTTATGTACCTGAGAGAACTGAGGCAACGTAGATTGATCGAAATTGACACAGTTTCGAAACTGCAGCAAGAGGATTTTCCTCGATTGAGGTGTCGACGTTTTGAACACTGTGCTGCTGCTTCCCATTCGAGAGCATATCTGCAGTGCACAATTTGTGTATGAATGAATATGTCTGCTGGAAATGAATCGCTTTGACTTTGCAAATAATATATATATATATATATATATATATATATATATATATATATATATATATATATATATATATATATATATATATATATATATATATATATATATATATATATATATATATATATATATATATATGAAATCATCTCAAACCATCCGAAATGATAAGTATAATTTTCTGTCATTAAGTTCTAATGATAACATTTTCATAAAGGCATTTCCCGCACAGTATGATGACAGTATTTTTGTTTGATAGTGATCAAAGAGCTACTGAAATAGTGCAGTTAACATTCATACGATATCAACCAATGTATGGGCCTATATATCATTTGACACAGGTTAATATAGCCAATAGATGCAGACGTTTTGTAACGCAAGTAGACAGCTTGGGATGACTGACATGCTCAATAGTGTGCTTTTGTTTGGCCGGTGTGTGTTCGACGGATCGAACGCAGTGAATGCA
>BSQZ01000086.1:2312500-2415000 GCA_033239005.1 Lamellibrachia satsuma | reverse complement strand
TGAGTGAGTGAGTGAGTGAGATAGTGAGTGAGTGAGTGAGTGAGTGAGTGGGTGAGTGAGTGAGTGAGTAAGCGAGTAAGCAAATGAGTGGACTAATTTATTTACAAAAGCCAAAATCTTACCGCAACCACATAATATTATGCATGAATGCAATGCGACATGATGAGGTGTTTCTGTGGACCAGAATAAGCCACGTGCGACCTGTCACAAATAATAAATTACTCTGATATGTGTTGACCCATTGTTGAGTGCAGGCAGTGAGAGAATACACAATAATGTTCAGAAATAAAGGTGGCGGAATTGAAAGATTATTAGACAGTCTTGTGTGTCGGATTTTTTTGCCGGGGATAGCCAGTAAATGGGAGCATCGAGTAGAATTACCACGATTTGTATGTACATGGCAATCTATGCAAAGTAGAAAACAGAATGCAAAGACAGCTTCGTTCATTGGCGTAAGGATCGAGTCATTTGCTAGCAGAGAAGAGCTATTTATTAGGAGAGTCTTTCACATTGCTGTTCAATTTTGGGAAATGTAAATGCCTACATACAGGACATGGGAACTTGAAAGTAAACTACAAAATGGGAGATACTGTTCTGGGTACTACTGTAAAAGAAAAGGACTTAGGAGTTACAATAAGCGCTGATATGAAAGTTTCAGAGCAGTGTGGTATTGCAGCTTCAAAGGGTAATCGAATTCTTGGATTGATTAGAAGAAACATAACATACAAGGGAAAAAAGTTAATTATACCTCTTTATAAAGCAATAGTTAGACCTCATTTAGAATACTGTATACAAGCATGGAGACCATATCGTAAGAAGGATATAGATACGCTTGAACGCATACAAAGGAGAGCAACTAAAATGATTCCAGAACTTAGAGACCTTAGTTATGAAGAACGCCTGAAAGAATGTGGTTTAACAACTCTAGAGACAAGGAGGTTAAGAGGAGATCAGATTGAAGTTTTTAATATATTGAATGGGTATGAAAATATTGATAGAAATATGTTTTTCTCACTCAAGAAGGATAGCAGAACTAGAGGACATGAGGTAAAATTAGTAAAGGATCAATGTAGATTGGACATCAGGAAGCACTCGTTCTCACAGAGGACAATAAATGAATGGAACAAATTGTCTACAGGTTGTGTAACTGCTAGCAGCGTGAATATGTTTAAAAACAAGGTTGACACATATATCAGGAGGGCGGGTTATAAGTAGGTGAACATTGTTGGACTCTCGATAAGCCAATGGCTTCCTTGTTCACTTGCCATCTGGGCCTTTGGCTTGGATGGCAAATCTTGTTAAATCTTGTTAAACATTACTTGACAGGAGTAGCAATTCGGGAGAGGATTGAAGGAGATTCTACAGATTTTGCTGAACAGATCGACATTAACTAATAACTCTCAGTGCGGTTCGACACAACATTTTATTCAATCTTTCTATTTCAGCCTTTTTCTTGAATACAATCTACTTTTTTTGTTTTTTTTTTGTTCCTTTTCCGGAAATGAAAATTCGAAGTTTACATATAGATGACATTTCGTAGAAATGAACAGCGGAGCAGAATTTATGGGGTTAGGGCGCTTGTCCTCAAGTACTGCAGCTATAATGGGGGCGCGGTAGCATTGTAGTTAGAACATCGCCCCCCCCTCAATCAAGAGGACCGGGGTTTGAATCATCTTGCATCTGTTTCGAAACTTGGGCAACTTCGATCACTCCGCGTTGCCTTAGTTCACTTAGCGGTATAAACGAGTACCTGGCTATAGACAGCGGTGGTAATATAAATTATGTCAATGGATATATTTTGTACAGTAAGTACATTGTGGCTGAAAGCTCCCAAGATAAGTCTGTTGGTGTTGGAATGAAGAGGTTTTTCATGGAATGTCTTGGTTTTGGAAGTGAATCCATATATAAAACTTCATCCTAAACAATATAAGTAAAACATTATTTAATTTTTTCAGTTATAACACTAACCGTTTTATAAATGTATTTCTCCTTCATCATGATTTGGATGTTTGCATATACATTATAACATGAACTGGTATTTATTTAGAGTATTCAAACATTTGTTTCCCAATCTGTTACTCCGGCGAGTTGGTGTTCATGCAGTGCCGAAAGGCGATCTCTACCTTTGACAATGTCAACGTGCGATTGTAATTCTGCAGTTAATTTGTATACGTTATCAATCAACGTAGACATTATTCTAAAGACGTTGACGGGTAGAGCCGATGGAGGTAGACGTTTTGTAACTGTGGTAAAGAACCTGGAATGGCTGGAATGCTCGACATTGTGACGTTGCTTGGGGAGTGCCTGATACTAGCGATTGTTTCACTAGTGGACACACTGTCCAAACAACGGGAGTGAAGAAGACGAAATTAACGAGGTGTGGAGATGATTTATTACCCACCTACAACTTTTTTTAGCTATGCCCATATAATGTCACCTCACGCAACCACTTTTGATGTTTTGTGAATAAAACTTGAAACACACTTATTATATTGTATAAGGTGCTGTGCCAAGTGGAAGTTAAGCTGATATTCAGGAATTGTTTATTTTCCACGTGCGTTCAGTTGTACAAATTGTGTTTGGGGCAAGTTGTTACAACTGTTTTGGGGCAAGTTGTTCCAACTGTAACAGCTCTCGGGCGGCTCGCACCGATGACTCAGCCACAGAGTTGTCTGTTGACAGTCATTGAAATAAATAAATTTATTTAACCACAAAGTCTGAACGCCTTGTTTCACATATGAAGCCTAGATTACTTGTCAAATGTTGGTCCTACATAACTATGAAGCAGTTTTTAGATGTAACCAACACACACTGGAACAGTTGTAAGACGTCGTAATGGTTGTTTATATTTGTATCACATTACACTGTCACTCTACTGTTACCAATATGCTGAACAAGTTTGATCAAACTGGCATACCTCCAACTCGCCTACCAACATCTCTAGTTTTTACAACATTATTAATACGCCTATCTAAACACTCTCGGAAGTGTGATTGTGGTCTGACCCCTCTAACATTCACGTTCACCTGGAGTATTATCGCGGCCGTCGGTTGTATTGAAAACGGCAGAATAACTGATAACAAAATGTATTCGAATGTTTATGCCGGGCACAAATCTTAAAGTATTCGAAAATATTATAATGTAACCTACCTATGATATATAATTTGTGATTTTGTTTTGATATAAACATGCCGATCACAGCACAAGGTTTTTGTCACGATAAAATCATAAAAAAGTAAAATGTAGGTTAGGAGGGGTTTGCGTCCGAGTGGATTTTGTCCAGTGGATTGTGTTCAGGGGCATTTGTTCTTTGGGGTTGTATTCAGGGGCGTTTGTTCAGAGGATTATGTCCGGATTGTTTTTCCAGGGGATTGTGTCCATGGGCGTTTGTTCAGGGGATTGTGTCCGGGGTGTTTGTCCATGGAATTATGTATACTTACATGCATTGTATAGAAGTCATATGTTGTTTTACTTAAATAAACTAAAAGCTCTCTGCGTATACAAACACATCATTGGTTTTATCGTTTGTAGCATCCGCAGCACGATGGTTACACTCCACTGTGATACACCAGGTTCACACCAATTGTACGTCTGATTAACAACACAACCTATTCAGACTACACGATGGCCAAATCGACTGTTCCAAAACGATTCAAAGACAAATACTATCTAAACTGGATTAAACTTGGTCAGGCCCTGATATGTGTCGGTGAAGGAATAACACCTTTCTGCACAAAAGTGGTTGATACAGTTCATGTTTCGCTAAAAGCTAAAATTGGATCGGACTTATGCACAGCCGATTGCACAGCTAAGAAGATCACAAGGCAAGAGTCTGAGGAGGGAAATCTAGTCTGGTCCATCGACTGTCCATACAATGTTTGCAACAGATGGTTGGATGGCATTACTGCCGAAATGGGCGAACAGCAGTGTTCTTGGAAACACACCGATGTGAAGAAGTGGCCAACACAATCTTGGCAACTTGCTAAGACTTGTATGGGGCCCGGTAAACCGCCATCCAATCATGCTCCCGCGAAAACCGATGTTGTGGGCCTGCTACAGTTAATCATAAACTGCAAGGCGTTTGATGATCCTTCGCTGAAGCAACAAGCGTCCCAGGTAATGTCTTGCTTTTATAGAATGTTTACTCTATATCATAACAATAATTAAACATTATACGTCTTTGCATATGTAATAAGAACAAGAATTCTGCGTTATAAAACGGAAATGTCGTCCTCTTGATGAATTTATTAATCGACAATTCCACTACGCTTGCTAATTAAGATCATACTAGTTTTTATTATTTTATGACACCACTCAAACCTGAACCATTACATTTATTTCGAACATTATTGGTGAGAAAACAAAACTTAATTATATACCGACAATGTAATCATTATACACCGACAAACTGTTTAGATGTAATCCTCTCTTTAAACTGAAACTGGATATTGTTATTATTTCATAATAGTTTTGTAGTGTCAATTGAATACCGTAAGACATGTATTCATCTGAAATATATATATATATATATATATATATATATATATATATATATTTCATGTTCAAAAACGCATCTGTAACTTAAATGCGATTGAAAAAATAAAGTGTTCAAACGTTTGAATCAAGATTACAATGAACAATTAAGACATTTGCAACAATTATCTTGAAAATAAACAAAGTCGTGAAGTGGCATTTATTCAGTCATTAAATACAGTATACTATATGTAAATTAAATACAGTGTACTATATAATGTCTGTTCAGGTGAAAAACATACGAAACGGGTTGTTCCACTCCAGCACCTTCAAGGTGAATGACAAGCAGACGAAGAACATGATAACACAGATGATAAACCTGCTTCAACATGGAATATTGGCCGACGACATTACAGCACAAAACGCAGTCGAAGACATCGAAGAGGTAAACCATCTACAGTTTGCATAACTATATTTATTATGTTTGTCCATGTGAATAATAATTGTTTTGTGTGTTTTATCCTGTTCACGTGTTCGCAAAATAAATGCCATCAATGTTTTAAAACATTTTGAAACATCAACGTTAAAAAGCACTATAAGTAAAACATATAATTTTATTTTATCAGTGGTTATTTACCATTTAATGAATTCAAATGTACACAAGTGTTTAATATTACGATTTAAAAAACCTCCATCTTTTTCACATGACGACCAATCTCACATATGATCATTCAAATAACGAGTCTGTCACGAGAACATACACATTACATTTTACGCACAGCATCATAATGAGACAATGACGGTTGAAAATAATATTTACTTCAATCGTCTTTGACCGAGCCATGTACTCTGCACACACGTACTGCAACATGGGGCATAATATATTAATGTAAGACACTGCACTAGTTAAGGCCTAGATGGTCGGCAAGATGGTCTGGGTCTGGACAAGATTTCGAAGGCACTTGAAGCCCGAAGATCTATGAGATATCAGTCAAAAACTGGGAGACCTGTCTAAAGCAGTTTCCTAATCTGCAATACAAACTTTTAATATGTCGGGTGATATATGCTGGAATACAGTAACTCTTGATGCATTTCTAAATTTTTTATAATGCTGCTTTTTTGAAATTTATAAAGCAGATGTGGAAGATCATGCCAGTCGTGGTCCATATTTAATGAAATATGAGTGGTGTGTTTGAATATTAAGTGTTGAAATGAGTATTTGGAGTGCATTAGGCTTTCTGATTATAATTATTTTCTGGCACAAGGAAGTAAGTATATTAGTGTGCTGTATACTCTGCTCCAGTTTTGTTATTGGTGATATTATTGAGTTCATTATATAAAATAAATTGTGTATATCCGTTTGCAGATTCAGCGTTTGAGTTTGGGAAATGGTGAAACCAATATGTTCAACATAGAAGATAAACTGTGGTCAGAAATCATTTACAAAGGTGACGGAAACAAAGAGGTGGGTAATTACTGGTCAAGAAGCACTGTAGCGCTGTATAATAGTGTCGCCTGAAAACCAACTTTAGTAGGTTCTGTTTATGTTACAGAAATATACAATGTCATCCCTGATTTCTCTTTAGCTATATAATACACATACAGGGTGTTCGTAAATTATCTTTGTGTTTGACTTTCGGGTATCTATCAAGTGAGAAGGGTAACACCGATAAACAAAACAGAAGGCTTAATGCGTTATGTGGTCTGCATGGATCAAATCAGTGACTGCGGTACAAACGGCAATACAGGAAGGAACCACTGTTGAAAACAATTATCTGTAAGTGGTTCTTGGAGACCGACAGTGCACTACAGGGTTACATTCCCCATTAGTGGCAATGTTAACGTTTTGCATAATTATAAGAAAACGTGACCATTAAAAAATCTAAAAGTTTTCACCAGCTGCTGTCATCACCCCACTGACATGCTGGTCGAGTTTGGTTAAAATTAAACATTTATAACTCTTGTAATATGCCTGTATGTGCAATACCCCTCAATGTATACCAATATTGGCATGAATTACGACGCACACGTGTCGTGTGGCCAAAAAAATCACAAATATCCTTCCGCCTATTAAAATCATCTACAAATCCACCATTTCACTCTCAACAGTTTAAACCAGCAAACCGGGTAATGTCCCTGCACAAATGCACTTATGTCAGAACGTATGAATTTTTTAAAACGTCCTATATCCAAATTTACTATGCCCTACAGGAAGTCTAACTCAGGCATGACCCCTACAGCGACTAGACAGTTACTGACCCTCTGTCGGTATTTTATTTACACTTACTCACGGGTAGGTAAATTCAAATTGTTAGACATGAAGGAAAAACCGTGGAAGTTATGCAATCACGAATGCGCAACACTGCTACTTCCTGCAGGAATTTACACCACAACACATAAGCAGTAAATGCACTTCCGGAATAGGTTATAGTGCTCTACCAGTATGTATACTCTTGTTGGATTTAACCTCGATTATCCAGATTCCGCGCTGTGGCGCCACTGTTTGTCGCACACATCTTTGCATGGATGCAGATTCATTAGGAATGCTAGTAACTGCGTGCGATAACACCGTAAGTGCCAATAAAAAAAAATATTTTTTATTGTCGAAAATGGTCGCTAGGTGTCTCTGCTTTATGTTTAACGTGTGCCCTTAATTGCTTATAATCCAGTATGTTTAGCGTAAAGTAGAGACACCTAGCGACCATTTGTGAAGATAAAACAAAACTAATGTATGGCGCTTACGGTTTTATTGCATTGATGCGCACAATTTATGGATTTCTTTATTTGTATGCTGCTCGCTAGTTAGAATTCATCAAAATATACGTAGTCAAAGTCTACACGACTCATTTGATCAAGAGGCTTGTGTGATAAATAATAATATAATAATCAGGCCCGTAGGCTGGGGAATGGAGGGGATGCACCCCAATTGAGACACAAGAGTCGGACTTCGCAATAATTTGTTTTTAATCGTTGTGACCGTTGAGTTCCACTACGTCAGACAATGTTTAGGAGCTCGCTGAGAATACCGAGTTCCGTTTCGGCAGAGAATTGTTTTGCTGCTGGGGCAAATGCGTTTTGTATCGCTGAAGGTTTCGCTTCGTCAGACAATGGGGGGCGCCGCTGAGGGTGAAGAGTTCTGTTTCGTCTGGCAAACTTTTTGTGGCGTCGCTGAGATTGAGCAGTTCCGCTTTGTCTGAAAAAATTACGGGCTTCTGTGACTGAAGAATTCCGCACCGTCAGACAAATGCTATTTGTTCCGCCGATAGCTCGTTTCATCAGATAATTTTAGGGGTCCGCTGAGATTAAAGGGCTCGGCTCCGTCAGATAATTTTTTCAGGGGCCGCTAAGACTGGAGAATTCCGCTTCGCGATGCATGTTTTTGGACCGCTGACACTGAAGAGTTCGGTTACTTCTGACATATTTTGGGACCACTTAGACTGAAGAGTTCCGCTTCGACAGACAATGGGGGCGTGGGGGGTGACTGAGACTGAGTAGTTCAGCGTTATCAGACAAATTGGATCGCTGAGATTGAAGAGTTTCGCTTCGTCAGAGGATTGTTTAAGGGTCCACTGAGAATGAAGGGTTCCGCTTCGTCTGACAATGTTTCATAGCCGCTGAGACTGAAGAGTTCCGCTTCATCAGCAAATATTTAAATATTTAGAGGTCTGCTGAGACTAAAGATTGAGACCGGAACGGAGTTCCGCTTTCGCCAGAACATTTTTTTATGTGGGGAGGTAAGATTTATGATTAGACAGACCAATTTGTTTGGGGGGACGCTGAGACTTGAATTCTGTTTCGTCAGACAATTTTGTTTGGAGCCGATTAGGCTAATCAGAAAACATTCCACACAAAACGTGAAGCCCCAAAAGCCCAAATGCCAGCCAACTAGTCAAGTGAAAAATAATGAAGTTGCAGTGCTACTACGAATAGCACAGGTTGTTTCTAGTGGTTGCGAAAACATACTCCGCCACTGTCCAATGATGATGAAAATATATGATGTGAAGCCAGATTACAAACCTGAATGAAGAGACCAGACCAAGGAGTGAGTGAAATGAAAGGCGGAATTGTGAGTGGTTGCTTTATACGCCTTTGGTCCGCCTACACAGATTTAGGCACATTTGCAACAATGCCAATCTTATTAAACATGTGCCTGTAGGTAAATATATCATACCCAAGTATACGTCTGCTTTGACCAGTACAGTGTACAAAGGCTCAAATCATCAATGCAGCAACACGAGCGACCAACAAATACGCCTACGCGATCGCGACAAATGTGACATTTCTCCTGACATGTTGGTATTGTGGATGCATACCAACCAGAAGGTGCTGCAACTGAAATACGTAGACTTGGCGGCTCACCGTCTAGAGACGCATAAGGCAGACATAGAGTATTCTGACGTCGCTCCATGTTCTCTTGTCCAGTCTATAAATCGCAGTCGATTGTCTCTCGCCAATTCATCCTTGGTCGTCATTTCCTTCTCTGGTGTCCACCATGATGCGTGGTGGCAGTCTCTTTTGCACATAGTTGATGAGGCTGGAAATTGTCGGGATCATATTATGACCTCTATGTTTGTCATATAATCACTCCAACGAATCCCTAAGATCTTGCGAAGGCACTTTGAGTCGAAAGCGAAAGGGTCAAATTTCTGTTATTGACTTTGAGGTGTCATGTTTTGGAGCGTTATAACATGCTTGGTAGAAGGCTTGAGTTGCAGAGTGTTGATCTCACGGTAAGTTTCTTGCTGTTCCAGATATATATATATATATATATATATATATATATATATATATATATATATATATATATATATATATATATATATATATATATATATATATATATATATATATATATATATTTTTATGGTGAAACTACCATAACCCTTGGCGTATCTGCTGACTGCCTCGTCAACCCACACAATGCGTTGATTGTCTCTGGCTGCTAGATTTAGGACCCTTTCGTTGGCCACGGCGAAGAGAAGGGGAGAAAGGATGCAGTCTTGTCTGACACCAGTCACCATATGGAACCAGTTACGCAACATTTCAAATGCATCTTCTCGGTTGCGGGTATCATCTTTTGTGGGATTCTGTACGAGATAAATATTCTCTACATGGAGGGTGTGGACGCAGTCGAATGATTTGGTCTTAGAAACTGATTGCGACGGGTAATCGGTACTCTTTACATTTCTCTGGAATGCGTCTAATAGTAAGGGAGAGGATTTGCTCGGCACGTGAGAGTTTTGGTCTAGACTCTAAAAGCCTGCTTGTTCCTCACGCAATTCGCCATCTACCACATCTGCAACTGCCGGTGGTTAAAGAAGCGAGCCCGAACCGAGTTCACAGTATTCACGACGACGCCAATTGCGTTCAGCAGTCTCACAATTTGTGATGCAATTTCAACGAAGGAGTAGGCGGAGCGTCATACTATTTATTTATTTTATATACGCACATGGAGAACCGATTTACGCGCAGTCACGCTTTCAGTCCGCGGGTTGAATGACATATCTCCGTGGGCTGCTGGTTGCGAACCCAATACATTTTGTAGGTCTATGTCATAGAAAGTATAATTTGGAAGTTGGACGAGATAGTTAATATATATGCAAAATATCTCATTTTTTGTTTTGTTTTACTGAAACAATAATTGGTCGCTGTTTTTGTATGAGAAATCCCGGATTCTCCAAAATAGTGCCGCTTTCCCTAAAAATGCATCCACCCCCAAATCACCCACGTTACGGGTCTGGTAATGACATGCAAACACATTTTGTAACCGACACAGTAAAAAAATACTTGGTGTTGATTTGCTCATATTGTTTTCAAGTATGTCCAACAACTTCATAGTAGTATTTCTATAAAAGCAATGCCTATTTGAATGGTGGATATGAGTGCATTTCGTCCTGTGATACAGATGCTCTCAAAGTCAGGTTACTAGAGCAGTCTTGGTGGAGGAAACATGTCATCGTGAATGCATTTGATATGTATATCCGAACTAATTGTAATGTATGTAGGTATGTTGCCAACTTTTTTTTACATGTTTACATCATTTTGTTGTTCATATCAATTACTCCTTCAGGCTATTTTGGCATTTGTCACTTCCAATGAGGATCTGAAAGAAAGGCTTGGTCCAAAGATTGACGAACTGAGAAAGGACGTGGAGAAACTAAAGGGTACGGCATGTATAATTTAGCCATTAACTATAATTCTAATTCTAACAACTTTTAACCAAATAAAATACCTTCACGGTAATATAATTCACGACGTCCCACATACAGATCCTCTATTCGTCACTAAAACTGTTAATTAACAGCGATCTCTCAGCTGGCTGTTCACAATCAAATGCACAAGAATCTGTTTCAACTTTAAGTGATTGTCTTATTGATATCTTGTTTTAGATGGAGTCAAGTAAGCTAAAGCTTAATCCAGATAAAGCATACCTTATTATTATTGGCACTAAACAACAACGAAATAGAGTCATCAACCATTTTCCAGTTAAACTGCTTGGCAGTGATACATTCCTATCAGATACTGTTCGCAATCGTGGTGTTGTCTTTGATAGTGACTTCAACTTTCGCCAGCATATTTCTCAAATATGTAAATCCTGTTTCTATCATATTCGTGATCTCCGTCGAATTCGGGGTCACAAATCTATATCTACTGCTAAAACAATATCAATGGCATTAATTAGTAACCGCCTTGACTATTGTAATTCAATACTAAATAACATTGCTAAAAGAGACTTGGCTAAACTCCAACGAGTACAAAATTGTCTGACACGTGTGGTTCTCAGGGCGCCTCGATTTTCACAGTCAATACCACTACTTAAACCGTTACACTGGCTTCCAGTTTCTTATCGAATTAATTTTAAGCTGTCCACTCTTACATATCGTGCTCTATCTACACAACAACCGCCCTACTTGGCTAGTCTTCTGCATCTTTTAAACATCCCTAGGCAGCTCAGATCATCAAATTGCATTTCCACCATAAATGTTTGGTTGTCCCTCGTTCTGATACTGACTTTTGCGCGTCCCTGTTCACGATTATGTTTATTGATTATATTTTGTTGCGCCTTTGAGCACAGATTCCTGAGGATGTAGGCGCCATAGAAGTTAATTATTATTATTATTATTAATCCGGTCGCGCCATTTTGTAGAGTCAGCGGAGTATATTTCTTTATTGTTTTATTTATCTGTATTTATTCACCTTTTATAAAATAATTCTTTAATCGCAACATGTCATGTTTATGTGCCTTTGGAGTGATTATTATAACATGTTATACGGTTGCTTTAACAGGAGGTAGCATCGGTTCCCAGATTGCAGCCCTAAACCCTATTATGAAATTGCGATGGGCCCATTTGTGAGTCGGACAAACTATTTCAGACCAAGTTTCTGACAATACGAGGGACATAGAGTACCTACGAATTCAGTGGTTTGTCTGCAACAAATATATCGATCAGGTGAAACTGCAAGCAACTCGGTCCATTGAATCAGGTCCGGAGAATAACTGGAATACTGAAACATTGCAAGGTGAGATTTACAGAAAAGTATAATTATTTTATAAAGATGCATTATCCAAAATACCTCCTCATAATAAAATAAATGTCAATAATCGCTATGACATTTTGTAATTGTGGGTATTTTAATGGATTCGAGAGGCATATGCTTTTACTGACCACAACTGACTTTTATTTCATTTTTGATTTTGGCGAAAACATCATTTAATTCATAATTGTTTATTCTTCACTGCATCATTTCATTTTGTATATATATATATTTTGTATATATATAATATATATATATATATATATATATATATATATATATATATATATATATATATATATATATATATATATATATATATATATATATATATATATATATATATATATATATATATATATATATATATATATATATATATATACATACAATACATATTATATATATGTATGTATGTATGTATGTATGTATGTATATATATATATATATATATATATATATATATATATATATATATATATATATATATATATATATATATATATATATATATATATATATATATATATATATATATATATATATATATATATATATATATATATATATATATATATATATATATAGATACATAAACACACACTCGACTTTTGCTGCAGGGCTGAATAAATCATGGAAATGCTTTTTTGTTTGTTGCGGAGACCAGATTTACTGGGTTGTTTAAACTTGTTTCCCATAGCTATCGGCATTCGTTGTATTCTAAAAATCAATGTGAGTTGTACTTACTTAAGGTTTATGTTTATCTACTTAAGGTTAAAATCTAAAACCCATACCATCTTGTATGTTCCTCTTGTCTCTCAGCTCAGCCGGAAGTTCTCCCTACGGAGAGTGACGATGAGGCACGGACGAGAACATCACCAAGTGAAGCGACAACGGTAGATATGAATACTGTGTTTCGAGATGCTTATTAAGATAAATTGCAGAAATTTACTTTTACCTTATTGCTTCGTGTCATAGAATACCGTTTATTTATACCTTTACGGGTTAAGAAAGTAATATAGTTTAAATTTTTTTCTCCGGTTATGTGTTTGGTTGATTAATATAAACATACATACACTGATACAGGACTAGTGAAATATTTCTTTTCCAATAATGGTGATTCAGTTGTTTGGATTCAATATAGCAATGATAGCATATTTAATATAACATATACGTTAAGACGATGTTAGATCCTCACCCTCTACATAAACAAGACGAACACATTGACTGTTGCTATTTATTTTTTTCTAATGATCCACTAACATCGTTAGCGATGGTCTACGTCACCTCCTCAGGAGTTCTGCGTGGGAGAGCAAGTTCGAGTTGTCTCTGATGAATCGGAAGTTTTTCGATTGCAAGAAGAACGTGGTGGTTGGAATGACAAAATGAGAAAGGTGACTTATTGCGTGTTGCATATATATTTTTTTGTATGAATGGTATTTAAAGAAACAAAGAGTAGTCTGTGTCAAGATTAAATGTCATACATACATGGTCAAACTGGAACCACGCCACAAACATCAGTGCATCTGAAAAGAACAGGAGTATTTGAATCATTAAATGGTTATTGTGGAGGAAATACACTTGTAATATACGCGGCGAATGCATTGCAATAATTACATCATTATTATTATTAGCTTTGTTGCGATTACTGTTGCTGTAATTAATGTAATTACGAACATTGTCTAATTGTGCATGGGAATACAGATGAAATCACTTTTACAAACAATTGACGATCCTTTTTTATTCAGTGCATAGGTAAAATCGGCACCATTAAAGGGAAACAAGAAGACCTCATCGAAGTGCAATTCTCCGACGGCGAAACGTAAGTGTGAATGTTCTCATAACATATTAAAATTCATGCGCAAAAAAACATAAACCGAATGATTGCATTCGTTCGTGCATTCATTCGTTCGTTCATTCGTACATTAATTAATTAATTAATTCATTCATTCATTCATTCATTCACTCATTATGCTTTGCTTAACAACAATTCACGTGAAAACGCAAACGTTTTACATGGGTGAACCTGTTAACTTATTTTGCCAGTTATAAATCTCAATTCAAGTTTCTTTGTAATGCTTTGTTAAATACCGGTAATAATGTGTACTCGTTGCAAAGTAGGGCCAATTGTCATCGATCGTATATCAAAAGTAATACATTGAAACAAATTGTTACATTATGGTTTGTAATGTAAATAACTGACAACTGTTTACTTAATCTATACTTTTCTAAACGATTATGGTAGAACTATTTCAACTATTAAGAAGTGATCTCATCAAGTGTTACACTGTGTTGATATTCCATGGTGATGAATTAAATGTTGCAGGTGGCATTTAAACAAGGCACTTCTGCAGCCATGCACAGTACAAACAGCCAAAGCCGGGGAGGACAGTCGACCTTTCAAGAGGTAGAGGTTTCTTTTATAAATGTACGATCGTCGATTCAGCTAATTTCTGTTTTACTTAAAATCTTTATTTCAACAATCTAGAATTATATTCCTTAATTTTCCACATAATATCCGACATAACTAATTGACCATGAAACTGTTAGCTTGATTTAGTTGCGATTGATTTTGTTGGTCACTATCTTCAAATATGTAAACTAACAAATATTACGTCTCTAAATCATTGGAATTTGAAGGAGACAATGCACTGTTACAATAACATATTACCAGAATGATCGGTTATTGGATGTGTTCCAGATACGATATTGTCTCCCTCGTGAAAGATAAGAAAACAGTGATGAAACTGCAGAGAGGTCATGGTAGTTGGAAACCAAGTATGACTTGGGTGAGTCAATCAAGGCACAGTCCTGAGCACAGGGTCTTCACAATCTCTCTCTCTCTCTCTCTCTCTCTCTCTCTCTCTCTCCCCGAATCTCTCTCTCATGCACACGCACGAACACGCACACGCACACGCACAAACACACACACACACACACACACACACACACACACATACGATGGCACGCACGCAGAGAGAGAGAGAGATAGAGAGAGGGAGAGAGATAGAGAGATAGAGAGATAGAGAGAGAGAGAGAGAGAGAGAGAGAGAGAGAGAGACAGACAGACAGACACACACACACACACACACACACACACACACACACACACACACACACACACACACACACACACACACACACACACACACACACACACACACACACACACACACACACACACACACACACACACACACACACACACACACACACACACACACACACACACACACACACACACACACACACACACACACACACACACACACACACACACACACACACACACACACACACACACACACACACACACACACACATTCCAGTAGCAGCAATGTGCAACAACTATATGCAATGTATTTTATATGAGACATTGGTCTGTATTCCAGGTTCTCGGATTGAACGGCGTCGTAAGCAAAGTCAAAGAAAACGGTGACGTGTTTGTGGAATACAGCAACGATAACACGTAAGTGTGTGACAGGGAATAATTGCCTTAATGCTAAAATTTACTACAGAAATTAAATTGAAAACTAGTCACCAAGTGGCCTAATTGTTTTGTAGTAATTAGGCTGGTGATGTTATATATATACAAACTGGTTAGAATTGATCTGTTTCAGATATTGGTTCAATCCAAAATTGCTGGAGGTTGCTGACACATCCCACGTGCAAATTGGCGTTGGCGACTTCGTATTGGTGATCGACTCCGCCAGAAATGTCAAAGCTCTGCAAGACGAGAATCACGGAGGTTGGAACGGGAAAATGCGTAAGGTAAACACTTGTCGATTAGGCATGTGTAAATTCCGATTGGCTCTACTTGAGATAATCACACAAAAATATACAGAAATGTTGCCACCTCAACAGCAGACATCTACATCTACCGCCATTGCTACTAGATTACGTTAGTTGTTGTCTCGCATTATAACATTTATTTCTCTTATTTATATTCGCTCTGAACTGAATGTCAGTTTAAATGCAGGCACACTGGAAAATGCAGCACGTGTTGCAAGTTGCATCCACCGAATTGTCCCTGGGAGAAGACTTCTTCGGCTTAAGAAATACTTTGATCTGTTAAAGAAATATATTCACCTGCAACCACATCAAGGTCGGGCTGCAGGTGAAAATAAGCCTAGTGTCGCATTTTACTGTGAACCTCTCCAAGGCTTAACATTATATGTGATATAGAAGTGGGACATGTGAAAAATACCAACCAGTAATCTAAAGATGGGTTATGATATATCATGTAGGATGTGCCTTCAGTAAGCGCATCCCCGCAGATTGTGTGACAGATATTATTATGTTTATATTTACATGTGACACATATCCTGTATTTTTCGGTTTTCAACTCGATATGTTCGTATGTTTCCCCGAACGTATTGTTTAATGTAAACAACAAAAGCTCCAAAATATTTACTCCATAACAACTAATTTGTTTGCAATATTATAATTAATTTCGATTACAGGCTTACTCTAACTATGACATTTTCTACTACTAGAATTATTATCGGCGAACATACAGCACATTTACATTTTATGCATAATTATTGTTTGCCATATAATAAGATAATATAATACCTTGCTTAGCATCGCATGGGTGACACAGACCTACTCGGATTTGTAATAATTTCAATATGTTTACTAAGTTATTCAGAACTGTTCACGCGTATATCCGATGTACAATATCGCCTATTTATATGCATAAATGAATGCTGTAGCAGTTTAGTGGTAAATTATTGTCTTTTGTAGACCCTGGGATCTACCGGCACAGTCGTGGGTACTCTGCCAAACGGTCGTGCTAGAGTGTTTATATCTGGACACCGATGGGTATACAACGTAAATGCCTTACGACATATCGCCAGATCTGGTATGTAGACTTAATTAATAGATAAAACAGTCTACCAAGGGTTCAATCAATAAGTCAGATTATTACAGACCAGTGCGTTTAACATAAGTGATTTATAAATTATTAGAAAGGTTAATTAAAGACCATGTGGTGGACTTCCTTGTTAAGCATCAATATATAATTCCAGCTCAACATGAATTCCTAAAAGCGAGGTCATGCTAAACAAATATTTTTTTTTAGAAGATATCATTATATGAATATATGGGGAATCACCAGTAGATATTATCTATATAGATTTTCAGAAAACTTTCGATAAAGTGCCACATCAAAGATTACTACTTCAGCCAACAGACCATGGTATATGGAATGGCAAATTCATTTGGATAGAAAGATGTTTGACTGAAAGGAAACGACGAATAGCAGTAGTAGATTGGGAAACTTCAAATTGGAGACCAGTTTTGAGTGGGGTAGGAAGGAACAAAAAACGTCGATGTTATTATCCGATTTTGGGAAAGGTAAGTGTCAACACACAGGACATGATAACAGTTGTTAAACTGTTGTAATGACTGTAGATAACATTATTCTTTGCATGTGTTTGCGTGCGTTAGCATGTGAACGCTAGAACCAGACAATAATGTTTAAATGTGACTGCAGTAACATAAGTGAAGGAAAAGCTGGTTTTTGTATCTTCCAGGGCGTCCAGCCTCGAACACTGCACCATCTGATGATTCGCCAAGTAGTGACTCCGACTCAGGAACGGTAACCATGAAGTGTAACACTAATGAATTGTGATCGTACTCGAAAGTAGTGTATCGAATATTTAAAGAAAAAATATTCGTAATGTTAATTTCTTATTCAAAGTGATAGTAATCGGATACATTACTAATGTAACTGAAATAACTTATTACTTCCTTATTACTTTACAATGTTGTAACACTCTAATTTCCAATATTAAGCATAGATACAATAGCAGCAATTGTATTAGCGCTAATCCATTTTTTTCTCAAAATGCTTCATATTATGTGTTTAACAATTGGTCATGATAATTTAGCAACATATTAATACACTCATAATCAAAACACTGCACGTTAGTACATCAGATTTAGCACGAATTTCATCATTCTAATTTACTACGGCATTCGTAATCATTTACAGAAAGACAGGTCTGTGTGTTTTAACGTAAACGTTATCGAAGTCTTCATGTTGAAATTGTTATCTTGACATATCCAAACTGTATTTTACTTTTTTTTATAAATTTTCGTCGTTTTGTCAAGGCAATTTAATCATAATGATGTTGAATGACGTCATCGCACACATGAGGTAGTTCGTAGTTGCTCACGTCTCGGTTTATCGCTGCTTTGGTCTTGCGTATACATATGTCCTTTTTCGTGTGTCTTTTCATTCGGTGTGACTCTATCAATATTACTCCCTCCCAGTCGATGATATAGTTTCGGTGGTTGTGTGGTCCGTAATGGCGGACTTGTTAGTGGTAGACTTCGACCGCTTCTTTTCACTACTCGTGTATTGTTCTCTGTGTGCAATCTCTACATCTTTCTTGTGTTCAATTAATCTGTTCTTAACCAATCTCCCTGTCTCTCATATATAGGCAGTGCTACAACTCTTACACAGTATTTGGTAGCTAGTTCACCTTGTTCTTCTGGTTCTACTTTGTCCTTTGGGTGAACCAACAAATGTCTCATTGTTGTATAGGGACGCATGGCTGTGGTCACCCGTATTTTTTCAGGTCCCGGTCAACCCTCTCTAAGATACCTTCTATGTATGATCTGACAACCTGCTTTCATATGTTTACAGTAACATAAATAGACAGTCATTTTAAAACATTGTTTTTTTCAGAAGTAATCTTTGAAACAAAGCTTTCCAGTTTCTGAAATGTTTGGGTTGCAAATTACGACTTGTGCTTACTGCGGTTCAAAGTGGCATAGTTTATCTGCATGAATAGCCAAACATTTTAAACAACGCGGATATTTTATAACAATACATATTCTTTAGTCAGATAATAATAAGCATCAATGCAATTACTCGACATACCCAGGGGTTGTTTTTTTCGTTGGGTTTGAAACAGTCAAGAAAAGTATTTTTGGTTGGACGATGTCAGTAGTTGTCAAAAACTGACGGATATCCTGTCTATATCGATATTCTACAAATTGCCACGCAGCTTGCATCTGGCACAGATTCTGCATTGGTCTCAACAATAAGGCGTGGCACTTTCAAACGTGGTGTTCTTATTCAGCAATGCTACTCTTTCAAACAACAACTAATGTATTATAAAGTTTAATTTATTGTGGTGTATGTACATGTGTCTAAAAACAATCGATCTTTTTTTTATGACATTATCGCGAATATCAAAAGTGTTTCTGACGTGACGATTTAAATTGTGTGTCAAAAACCTTCCAACTATTTATATATTTCCATCGCCGTATCTCTCGTTGCAGGATGTTTTGTTTTATGATCGCATCGACCCCCTTTTGGCATCACAAAGAGATACTGGTTCGCGAGTCCGCACTCAGATTGACTTGGGGCGGATTTTCTGTGAAGGGGAGAAAGTCTGGGTTGACTCTGATGAGTCGGTCGCCATTCAACTTCAGGAGGAACTTGTTGGTTGGAACGATGACATGAAACAGGTTAATGTTAGGTTGTTTTACACTTACGTTTAATGCACCTCTATGTGGATATTTCAACGGAGCACAACTAAAGGAAGAGGTGCAGAAACAAGAATAATCGGGCACTCAGATTGACTTGGGGCGGATTTTCTGTGAAGGGGAGAAAGTCTGGGTTGACTCTGATGAGTCGGTCGCCATTCAACTTCAGGAGGAACTTGTTGGTTGGAACGATGACATGAAACAGGTTAATGTTAGGTTGTTTTACACTTACGTTTAATGCACCTCTATGTGGATATTTCAACGGAGCACAACTAAAGGAAGAGGTGCAGAAACAAGAATAATCGGGGTCAAATGTATGATTTCCCCACACTCATTTGAACTCTATGAAATATGTAATTCATACTTTTCAACAATAAAATGTAGCATCAATGTTTAACACTGTGAGGCAAACAATTGTTGATTGGTATATTGTCATTCATTGGATATATGACCGTGTCATTTTAATAAAAATATAACCGTACTATATCTGCTCCCAACTTAAATGTATTGTTTTGTTATCAGTACCTAGGCAAAACCGGTGTCGTTAAGTGCGAGCAAGGAAACATCGTCGAAATTGTATTTCCAGACGATCAAACGTGAGTAACCACATTAAGTATTTGGATCATACCAATGTAATGAGTAACAAGCCATGCATGAGTACACATTTTGCAATTTTTCGGTGACTTTTTTAAAGTTCATACTCAGGGCGTTTCAATGAAAGGATCACATTGCTTCCACAAAACCAGTAAATTAAAATTTATTGTTGTGGAAATGTGTCATCTGTGTCAATGTTATGAGTCTCACTGTTATGATTGTCAATGATATGAGTGTCAATGTTTTGTAGTTATTCGCAAATACATATATTAGGTCCCACTAAATCCTCGTAATTTTTGTACATGGACACAGTTCTGGTTGTAAAATATTTCCTAGCTTAACCAAGTTGTATAAAGGCGTACAATGGATAAGGCATATATTATAAGAGTTTCTGGGTGTAGTCAGTGTGTGAAGTATAGTTGCCTAGTCCTTCGTAAAAATAATGCATGTACACATGAACGCCTAAAAGAATGTGGTTTAACAACCCTAGAAACCATGAGGTTAAGAGGAGATCGGATTGAAGTGTTTTAAAGATATTCAGTAGGTATGAAAATATTGATATAAATATTTATTCTCTCTCAAGAAAGACAATATAACTAGAGGCAAGAAAGATAATATAACTAGAGGACACGAAGTAACATTAGTAAAGGATCAGTGTATTTTAGATATCAGGAAGTACTCTTTCTTACAGAGGACAACAAATGAATAGAATAAATTATTGACAGATTGTGTAACTGCTAACAACGTGACTATATTTAACAACAAGATTGACACATATCTCAGGAGAGCGGGTTACACATAGATGTTCACTTGCCATATGGGCCTTTGCCTTGGATGGCAAACTTGTTAAATCTTGTTAAATCGTAGATAATAATTATTATTATATGCACGGTTTGTTTCAGCATTGATAGTTTTATTTTCCTTTGGGCATACTCACAGTGCATTTTGCAATATTAGCTAAGTAAACCAAAATTATTGGGAATGCTTAAATACGATTTAATATAGAAACAAATCGAGAAATCGAGAAGCCTTGACAATCACACATGTATATATTCTGCCTCCCGGTGAAACCTTCCACATCATATATACCACTGTCAGGCGTTTATTTCGTCAGTTCAATTCATCCAACAGCTTTACTGATGGAACCTCCTGTTTTTGCTACGCGTACAAACGTTTGTTAAAATGGATCCGTCGGTCAATGTACGCAGGTCCATAACTCAGCAGAACGCAGTCTCAGCAACGGGCCAATCAAAGTCGGTAGTTGCGGAAAACTCCACTTGTGTAGGCTTCACACCAAGCTACACCACTAGGTGGAATGAGGGCATGCAGTTTCAGAAAATAAAGCTAAAACTGCGGCGGTGCGCACGATAGTTGAAAAGAACAATGTAGTACAATGTAGGCTGACCCAGTCATCCACCGCGACGCGGAAATCGTACATGGTCGCGTAATCACTCGACGCGCTACGTAATGATAAACACAATGATACGTTAAACTGGCCCGATTAAATCTTATATATCACAAATGCGAAGCTGCACATTTTAAGGAATACTAACTTTGTTCTGTTCTCCAATTCATCATTATATGTTGTATGTATGTATGTGTGTGTGTGTGTGTGTGTGTGTGTGTGTGTGTGTGTGTGTGTGTGTGTGTGAGTGTGTGTGTGTGTGTGTGTGTGTGTGTGTGTGTGTGTATATATATAATGTATTTAACTAATATGTGCGTGTGCGTGTATATATATATATATATATATATATATATATATATATATATATATATATATATATATATATATATATATATATATATATATATATATATATATATATATATATATATATATATATATATATATATATATATATATATATATATATATATATATATATATATATATATATATATATATATATATATATATATACAAATTAATACCATTATTTAATGTTTTCCAATTTGTGTGTTCAATATCTGGTGGAACCTCCTCTGGCAGAAAAATCCTCGTTGACCTGTTGGGCATTGATTCTACTAGTTTGGACAGTTTCTCTTGAGTGATGTTCTGCCAAACTGTGTTAATATTGTCCCGGAGGACGCCCACAGAACATGGTTTGCTGTTGTGCACCTCCAGTTTTAGGTTTTGTCACATGTCTTTGAATCGGTTGACTTTGTGAACATCAATTTTTCACCACCAAATTTAACTTTCTATCTTTCTCCCTGCCTCCTTCTCACACAAACTCTCTTGGTGGAGTTGAAGTTCAAAACTACTCTCATCGGACCACAAAACACATTTCCCATCATCTACAGACCACTGCCTCCACACTAAAGGCGTGCATTTCGTTTTTTGCGGACGGCAGGGGCTTCTTTGCTGCAACACATCCCCTTAAATATGCATTACTGAATCTGAATCTAACTATTCTAGTAGTAACTTGAACACTACACTCGTCTTGCCAACGGTTCTTGAGGTCACTCGATGTCAACCGACGGTAAGACAATGAGTGACGAATGAGGTGGCGATCTTGCCGCTCTGTAGTGCTTTTCTTCCTCCCTCTCCCTGTTACTGATCTGGTGATGTTGTGTTTCTTCACAATGCTAGAGACTGTGTTCTCGGAGATCCTCATTTGTTTAGCAATGTTCATTATTATGGATCAATTTCTGAAGACGTTGTTCTACAGTCATCCGATGATGAACAGTCATTTTATCTGAACCGAAAACAATAACATATTTCACAAAAATATACTTTTATCTTAATTTATTTGATGTTTTACAAATTAGCATTATTTAATTGCGTTTAGTACTAAGATTAATCATGTTATCCGCTTAATTAAACAAATTAAGTGTTAAATTAAATTAAGCTAATTATTACAAATATCATATACAGCAGTAAATATATAAACATTAAACATAATGTTTTTTATCGATTGTCATCAATGCTGTATTAGGTCGGATTCGATTACAGGTGGTACATCAATAAAGCGCTACTGCAAATATGCAACGACGACTCCGATGAAGAGGAGGAGGACCAAGACCAAGACCGACCCTTCAAGAAGTAAGCCCATATCAGTGAAGCCAGTACTTTTGTGCCATTCTGAAATGTTCATTACAGTGTTGCTTTTTAAAAATCTGTTTTGTTTTCACTTGCAGTCGTAGAGTCGTATTTCCATAGCACGTAATTTGAATTTGATTTAGGTCGTATATTCATGTTTAGTGTTGATTCATTATTAGTATATCAGTCTCTACAAGAAATACCCTAGCTAAAAAGTGCTCAGTCAGAAACGCGCATGCTCTGAATATTGGAATGCGACCTTTACCCTACGAGAAGCCATGTTTGTCTTGGTTTGAGTTTGATGCACGGAGATTGTTACTATATCAAATCTACGTTCATTAATCAATTACTTAGTTGCCGTTGACTAGGGAACTTAGTCGAGTCAGACGGATCAAATAGCGACAGTGGAATGAACATCGTTTCTGAGGGCGAAAGTGACGAGGAAGACAACGATCGAGCGACAGTTGGCACTGACAGCTTCGAGCGAGTGCGCGGACAGCTTGGCGAATGCCATATCTTGCGAACTTTCACTTCAATCGAAATGGAATTCAACCAAGATATCCGTGTTGATGTGTACTACAAAAGTGCAAAGTTTCAACTTCATATGTTGTGCCTTTGTTATTAAAATGTATAAATATACTTTAGTAAACCTCAAAGTTGTTTTTCTCAGAATCGTTTTTCGTCAAATGCCCCGGGACACATTCTCTTTATCAAACGATAACTCAACACCGAATAGAGCTTGGTAGTTGTCTTTGGCACCATGGGAAAGCACATACAGTACTCGTTCACGTGGTATCTTTATCTCACAATGATTTTTGTTTTGTGGAGCGGGTCACGTATATATATGTGCGTATGTGTGTGTGTGTGTGTGCGTGCGTGTGTGTGTGTGTGTGTGTGTGTGTGTGTGTGTGTGTGTGTGTGTGTGTGTGTGTGGGTGGGTGGGTGGGTGGGTGTGTGTAGACACAAACACACACACACACACACACACACACACACACACACACACACACACACACACACACACACACACACACACACACACACACACACACACACACACACACACACACACACACACACACACACACACACACTATAGTTAAATACATTAGTTCGCAATAAAGCTATCGATTTTTTTCACTGGTATTAAATGACAACCTAGTGACACAAAAATGCATAATCAGTATCAGAATTAATGTTTTTTATTTCTCAGGTATGATATTGTCTCCATCGAGAGAGACAAGGAAACTGCAGAGGCATTTCAAGAAGATCACGGTGGCTATGCAAGTCGTATGGCTTTGGTGGGCAATATGGTTTGTTTTTGTGTAAAAAAAATTGAACTCGCACTCCATTAGCAAATTATGAACACGGAACCATTGTATGAAAAGCGCTTTGAGCTTTCAAGGAAACCGCACTATATAAAATAAATGCTATTATTATTACCTTAGCGATCAAAAAAGCGCCACACGACACTGCCGCAGTGTGATGCTGCAGTTTAAGTTTAGCCAAAGCACATAATTGTTTTTCAGGTTCTTGGCTCAAGAGGATATGTTCTCAAAGTTGACGATGACGGCGACGTCCATGTGAAGTGTATCAACCAGTCCAAGTGAGTGGGTGACAAACAGACGATATATAAATTACCAAACATTGTCAACATAGATACATTAATGTACACTTAGGTCACACAGAAGCTTGTTTAAATAGATCAACATATACAATTTAAATCTAAAAGCAAGTCTAAGAAAATATTGTAACACCAGATTGGTTCTTAGTGTTTACTTGTTTGTCATTGGGTTGATATGTTAATGACATTCTGCGTTTAACCAATTAACCGAATCATATAATTCTAATTACATGTCTACTTCCTGGTATGTATTTATCACAAATAATCTTATTACTTATCAGCAGCTAATGTCAACTATGTATTATACTCTATCAGGAAAATGGTGTATTGTTCTGTTCACACTACTGTGTCACTATAAAATGTATCTGTGTATCAGGTGGTGTTTCAATCCAAAACTGCTGGAGGTCGTTGACACATCCAAGATGACAATCGAAATTGGTGACTTCGTTTTCGTGATCAACTCCTACGCGACTGTTAAGGCGCTACAGGACGAAGACCACGGAGGATGGCAAGAAGAAATGCGAGAGGTTCGCATTTCTCCATTCATAGAGTAAACACACACATATGTAATGTACTCTCTACCGGAGAGTTTGCTCTAAAGATAATACAAACATATCACCAGATAATAAGCCAACATTGATTTAAAAGATTTCAACTGTCCATAAATTTACACCGACGACAAACCTACTCAGCAAATTGTAATACTAGTATTTATGATATATGCCTATTTTGCAAGAAAACGGGTCAATCGGCTTTTTATTGTGTTGTCATGAAATCGCAACTATCCTATGAAACCGTCCTTGATTTATGTTGAATAATACGTTTTGTGCAACGATACTGCTACCCTGTGCTACTCACATTAGTATAGTTTATTTTAAACTTGCTGGATACATGGATGTTAACCCAACCATCTATTGTAGAACTTGGGCGTAATTGGCACAGTAGTGGATATTCTGCCAAACGGACTGGCTAATGTTGTAATTTCCGAAAAGTCATGGATCTACAACATGAAAGCCATACGTCATGTCGCCAGATCTGGTAAATATGTGGTGTTACATGCATATCAGCGTTCCATTTAATGACACGATTTTATCAAACAGAAGTCAAGCCATTTATTACTTTACTGAACCACATTCCAATATTACTGAGCATTTGTTGCTAAAACATGTAGGCCTATTCAGATATTTCTTGTAGATTTGACAACGTATCACTTGTATACGGATTCAAACGTGTTTACCATCCAGAGAACAAGTAAACAGTTTTCATAATACTGAATTCTTACAATATATACATGTTCTTTTGGCGTCTGTGTTGTTCTGTTCTGAAGTAACTAAGATTGCAACTTACCATTCCTAATGACGACCTGGTTATATATATATATATATATATATATATATATATATATATATATATATATATATATATATATATATATATATATATATATATATATACATATATATATATATATATATATATATATATATATATATATATATATATATACATACATATATATATATATATATATATATATATATATATATATATATATATATATATATATATATATATATATATGTGTGTGTGTGTGTATAACATACTCCTAACTAACATTTTCCTTTCCACAAAAGCCAATACATTATTAGAATAAATTACATTCTGACTGTGTAAATATATATATATATATATGCAAACGGGTGGGCCACGCATTGATAAAAAAAAATATTTTCAATACGTTAATGGGTTCCTTGTCTAAATGGAAACTGCAGCTTATTGCTTTGAATGTCAAAGTCAAAGAGTAAATATGTTATCATTTCCAATAGATATTGATCCAACCTCGAACACGACAACTTCTGCTGATACATCAAACAGTGACTCTGACTCTAATTCCGGGTCCTTCCAGAGATTGATGACAGGACTACTGAAAGGGCAACGAAGTTCCACGACGGGAGGTCTCATCGACAGCGACGATGACGACGATGACGACGACGACGAGGTATGGAAGGATCACACAAAATCATAATAGTGTTGTTTGAGAAATTTTTTCAAAAGCTTCCGCAGGATATGTTATTTACGTTGTTTTCACCTTTCCTACAAACAGTGACAATTACACACGAAGGCGTCATTAGAGGTGGTTGTTTATAGTTTAGTTTGCCTTCGATTATGCCGTTTTAAAAGAAACGCATTGTACCTGGCAAATCGATTCAACGTATTTTGATGTGTAGAGACATTGGGACACACACCATTCGGGTTTAAGAATGAAACATGTCAAGTCATCGATGTTCATCTACGTTGACTTATGTGATTGCGTGTATTATGTGAAGAATATATTCCCCCATGTCAGACAAGTACATTCTTAGTTCACCACGGTAGAGACGTCTCGTTGCAGAAGTTTGGCAGGGGCTGCCAAGTCCGGCTTGATGATAAAGAGTCAAGAGTCATTCGCCTACAAAAAGGCCATGGTGGCTGGCACAAAGAAAAGATAAAGGTGACGGCTTGTTTTTGTATCATTAGTAGACCATGAAATAGTATACGCTGGGAATGTTATGGTTGTGTGATTGGAAAGTGTCAGATTGCCTATGCGTAGCGCACAACATCAGGTAAATAGTGTGGAACTGCATGCGTATCATGTATATACCTGGGCAGCAGTATGTGCTACACGTATATTTATTACCGTGATTAATTCACATAAATAAATACGTGTTTTTAAATAGCGAAAATAGCGAAAATATAAATTACCTGTCTGATAATCCGAGTTATCTTCTTTTGATTCGCAGCTTACACACAGCAAACTGTCAAAACAAATACAGGGTTTGTCTGAATAGATGGCTACACGATTACGTTAGATATAAAACATTACAAATTAAATTAGTATATTATTATTGATATTCATATTGTGTATTTTTTTACAAATGCGGTTAACACAGTTCCATTACTTGTTTGAAATAATACAAGCCTCCGTGCATTCAACTTTGTAATATATATATTGTTCTCCAAACAGTATCTAGGCCAAGTCGGCGTCGTCAAGGGCAAACGATCCGGGGACATTGTGGTGCAGTTTCCAGATGGCGTAGTGTGAGTGGACATGTGTATATTTGATTCACTCTCAAGAAACATAGTCATATAACACGCGCATATCGTGGGTGAAGTTTTTTGAGTTGCGTTTTTAAAGCAAGTGTAACTCTTGGGGGATCCGGATTTTTGCTAATTTAAACCCATTTTTATTCATTAAAATACAACACCTAAAACATAATTATTACATTTTGAAAATATATTAACTATCTAGTTCAAGTTATATTTGTTGTCGTGATTTACAGGGGTCTACAAAATGCGGCCAGTGCGCCATTGCCGAGTGCTGACAGAACAGCTTTTATTCGATCCTCTGCGAAATTGTGCATAATGCGGACTGCCCAATTTCAAACAATGGAGAGAAAACTTTTTTCGCCTTATGCCTGGAGCAAGGCGCCCCCTCAGGACAATATATTTAATTAACGATTACATACTGGTACTGTTGACAATTGTCAATAATGTGTTGGTATTACGTACTATTAACACACAACAATCGTATGATGGCATAGGTAACTAAAAATAATACGGTTATGAATAACTATACCATTTTGTTTATTAAGGGGGCTCCGTGCCCCTAACTACCTTACCATTAATAGATAATCATTATTTGATGACCATAACTGATAGACAACATACTGGTGCTATCAAAACACCTAGAATATTTGGTTTAACTAATGTTCATATTTGTCAGGGATGAAGATATTTAAGCTATTGGTTTAACAACAGGAACTTTAATAAAGGACCTATGATTGAACACCACAAATAAAACGAAAACAGTATAAACTTAAGGGCATTGTGGGGGGTCTAAATATGATGATCATATGCAATGTACTAAACGGCCTGTGCAAAATAGCAAACGTCAATTATCGGGTAGAAATAACTATAGAACACAAACGTTGACCAGATCCGGTGGAGGAGCTGCTTCTGACTTGTTGCTACAGCTACACGGGCAGTTGATACGGTGACAGAACAGCATCGGTGTGAGGGTGCAGCAGCAGTTAAATGGGACTACATTGGGTCGGCCAGTGATTCCAGTAGTATATTTTAAACTCGCTGATCGTCCTTAGCTCATCAGCGTACGGAGCGAAGTGCCTAACCTTTTTGTTTAGGCGTGCTGCTAAGCCTGGGTATCCCGGTGATTTATCACAATAGAGGTATCTTTTATTTTATTGTATTGTATAATACACACATGTACACGTGGTTGAATATATGTACGTGATACAAGTAGCAATATGGAATTTATTCTTTGATAGTAAATCTTATCGAATGTTGATGCATTCGTGTGAATATAATTGTAGAGTATTAAAATAATTGCTGTCGACATACTGGTTGTTAACGCCGTCTTCTTCGTACGCTACATTATTTTGTAGTTTCCTATGCAACAAGGCTCTTCTGAAATTGTGCGACAAAGAAGAAAAGGCTGGGAGAGGTCTACCATTCAAGAGGTAGAATCTACTTTTTTATCATAAGTGCTTCCAATAATGTTAGTTAAACAGTTTCCTCGACTTGGTGCACCAATGTCATTTTAACATTGAGTCCTTTTCTCAATAATTATTTAGAAATTTCCAATCGTTGTAATGGCGATTTGCTTTGGGTTAAATATCCGTACGTGATATTAATTCTCCGTAAATTCATTATAAATATTTCTTTCATTTACCTAGAATTGGCATTGTCATAGTATATATTTCATCGAGTCGACAGTCTGTGGCAGTATGAGTTACAGAATATTGATGCCCAGATTGTACCCAAAGTGTTAGGAAAACGTGTCGCATTTGCAGGTACGGAAAAGTAATTACGTTTTTATATTTACTGTGGATTGTACAAAATTAAACATTCAAACAAATGTATTTTGGTTATAAATGTATGTATTGTTGCGAACATCATGTTTACGCGTTGGTTAGTTTTATAGCAAAAACGAACACAAATTATATCATTATACAAGTCATTATTAATAAATGTTTTATTCCTAGGTATGACATCGTCGTCATCGAGAAAAACAAAGATAGAGTGAAGGAACTGCAGGAAGGTCATGGTGGATGGAAAGCAAGTTTGGTTTCAGTAAGCTAATCATTTGTTCTCATAGTGGCTAAAACGTATCGGAACTAGGACTGTTTTGTAGGACATTCCGCCCAACTTTTGAATAGGAGTAATTGTTCCAATGGCTTTCTGAATTGAAATCTGACGCGTCTACTTATTATTTTATAATGAACAATTCAATATGACCCCCGCCATACAACATTCTTTATTGAGGTCATTTCCCTATGATTTCAGCTGTTTTCTTTTTATAAATTAAATGTGGACATTTAACGCATATTATATAGAGAATAACAATAAATACATGAGATCATAGAAGAATAACCGAGAAACTAATGAGATACCTCAAATGTGTAGATGTGTAGTACGCAATACTGTCTGGTTCAGACACAGTTCTTTCCACAATAAGTGACTTCACCATTTTGTATTTAGACATTGCTGCTGCATAGAAACGACGACTAGCAAAGTTGCAGTAGACCTATGTAAAGTTCTTTGTCTGCCATATTATTTTGAGTAAGACAACATAATGTTTCTAATGTAATTTATGCAAGCAAAAAATATTACCTTTTAAAATCATAGTGATATTGTTTTAAGAAATTGACATCTAACACGATCAAAACGATAACATGTTGGCGGTCATATTGGATATAAGCTAATTATAAAAATGCTGGATTCTAATCAAGGGCAGTGTGATACCATTTGTCATATCTCAACACAAATACGCTGGACGAAATGTCTAGGTATACCCCGCTGGTTGCCAGAATATGATGGTTCTTGCAGTAAAGTTGAAATCAAACGACATTGTGTCACTGGAATACAACATACGACTACATTATTTTGTACTTGAAACAGTTACACACAGGTTAATTGAAGAAAATGTTGTCACGTTATCCACGCTTTTTGTTAGGCATAGCAAAATAAAGGCATATGTTATCATTTTATCAACACGACAAAATGTTAGCGACATATTCCACAAACAATGACACAATAGTATAAACCATATACACAAATATTTGAAAACACAACGTGATACCATATCGACGTCAGACCTGCATTTAATATTCGTGTACATACGTAAGCTGCTCTCTATTTCAGGTTCTCGGCAAGAACGCTATCGTAAATCGAATCGACGAAAATGGCGACGTTTTTGTTGAATTACCGCACACCACAAAGTGAGTGGGTAGCGCAGCAACAGGCAATATATACTTTTTGTTGCAAAACATTGTGGATTTATTATGTAATAATAATTAATATACATGCACACGTGCATGCGCGTGTGTGTATGTATGTATGTATGTATGCATGCATGTATATATGTATGTATATATGAATGTGTATGTATGTATGTATGTATATATGTATGTATGTATGCATGTATGTATGTTTGTGTGCCTGTATGAATGCATGTATGAATATATGCATTCATACACACATGTATGTATTATAATAACTACAATGAAACAATGCAGCAAACATTCTAACCTTTTTAAATGCATCAAAGTGTGATATGCCGATCCCAATTTCATTACAAACTATTCTATGTTCGTTCATATAAAGTTATTTCTGCTAACAAATATTATAGTTATTTGGTTAGTAAGTTATTTTTTAGGATCACATCGTCACTTCAATTCTAAAAAAACTACAACTTCGTTACCGTCAGTTGCCCTTTCTAAGTGTGTTTCAACAATGATAATGAATATGTTTTTCTCAGTCAATGGTTCAATCCGAAACTGCTGACGGTAGTTGACACGACAAACGTGAAGATTCATGTTGGCGACATGGTAGTAGTGATCGATTCCTACAAGAAGGTCAAGGCTCTACAGGATAAAGCTCACGGAGGATGGACCAGTGACATGCGAAAGGTTATCATTGATTTAATTATTGAATATTTATAATCGCAATGGTAGCACCAGTTGCCTTTTTTCAAATGGCTGTCACATTGTTACCTTATTCTTGATGTGTATTTCACAACGATGCTAATTTGCTAACCATTGTCAACAAACGCACGTACCAAGATGGCGATTCATTGAACTTGGGCCTTCGATCGACTACATCACATTGTACGCCTCACATTGTGTTTATTTACAGCGGGTTACTCTCGTTTTGGTTCCAGATATATTAGGAAAGCTATACTCGTCCTAAATATAAGCGGGCGACACGCAAACACAACTCTCAAAACTCCAATGAGATCAGTTTAAATGCCCTCTTGTAGCATCCATCCGTCTTGTACATAGTTGTCTTACGATGAAGGCTTCACGCTGCTTCTTCTTCTATCTCTCATATCGAAGGCGTCGCATAGGGTGGAAACAGTCGCTTCCTTCCCCTGTCCTGTGCCGGACGGGTCATGTTGTTTTTTCGTTTCGATGTTTAGGTTTTGGCTCTCATAAATAGGTTATTTTAAAAGTTGTCCTCCACTTTATCCAGTTGGGTTCTACCTAAATGCTGCTTATATTGGTCTACTGGTGGCATTCTCATCACACTAATTAAGTACTTCTTGCATTCTAAATGAAGAATGATTATTGATATTTTTCACAGTTGCCATTGGTTTCTCCTACGTAAGCCTGAATTCAAATGTCACTGTGAAACTGCAATCCTACATTGTCTTAACCGTATTTACTATCAACAATAATTACCACTGTTAACACAAGTTTCATAGTGTTATCGTGGCGGATGAGGATATGAGCGGTCACTTCCAATAGGGAATAAATCGGTCGAGATAAGGTTATGGTTAATTTGAAAGTTTTGACTCGAATGTAATGTTTTCGTAGCGTGTTGAACGGCAACGTCGATGTGCATAAACAAATAGAAGTTAAAGTATATTTGAATATGTGGTTCATTAAGAAACATCTCGGCGCTCAATGTGTATGAAACGATATAGTGTATAATATTTATCGACACACTCAATCTACCTTTGTACTTTTAAAATGACGATTACAAAGATATGTCCTGTCTACACACAGATAATACTGCATAATCTATTGTATATGTTTTTGTTGATGTTGATGGCAATACTGACGTTAGTAATGCTGTATCAAATCGAGTATGTTGATTCTTGTAGTTTCTGGGTTCAGCCAGCATCGTAGTAGAAGTACTCTCAAAAGGACGTGTAAAGGTTTTATTGGACAGACCACGGGTGTTCAACGTAAAGGCCGTAAGATTCGTCTCCAAAGGAGGTAGACGTTCAACACACATGTACATATTCATCACTGTTGCGTGATGCGTGCATGCAACACCTTGTTATTAAACATGTATTTTATAAATGCCAACTAAATACGTTAACCGACATGCAGTTCAATAAAGTATGTTTTTGAAAATAATAATTCGTTGTATTGTTGCGTCAAGTTCAAATGTTTGTTAAATTAATTAAATAAGATCAGATATGAGTGTTCAACTAGTTTATGTGAACACTCGCAATTTATTAATTGACGTGCTAATCATCAATTCCTCATGACCAGTGCATTTTGTCAGCGCTATGGTAGTTAACAAAATAAACTAGCAAGGATCACGATGTCTGTGTTATGTCGTTGTTGCAGACGGAAGAGGTGCTGTAGACCAGAGAGCTCCTGCAGAGGAGAGAACGACTGCAGATGAGAGTGCTCTCCCAGAGGAGAGAGCCCATGCAACTGGAAACTGGTATTTGTATTCTACTGTGGTTGCATTGCATTTCTTGCTTGGTTTTGTTCGGTACAGGTTGTAATAGCTGCTAGGACGCTTGGTGCAGTACCGAAGGGTTCTGCTAGCTCGATATGTTCCAGGTCACAATATACGTGAATGTGGATGTGTTGACTGGAGTAACATTTCATTCTCAACTGTCACAATTCCATGCACTTTGGAATGCGGGTTAACAACACTAAATACCTGTAGATTAAGAAGATATTAAATATACGTTTTTTTAAAATAATACTCAATGGTTATTAAGATGTTGATAGACACATTTTCTTAAAGTGGGTAGTTGAACCAGAAGGCATCAAGTAACACTAGTAAAAGAACAGTGTAGTGTAAATATGAGGAAGTGTTAATTTTCCAAGAAGACGATAAATAAATGGGACAAATTATCTACATACTGTTTTAAATGTGGACATGTTACACATACATGAAACAATTGTGAATTCTGGACAACCAATAGTTTCCTTGTTCACTTACCTTCTGAAACTAATTTCCTTGGGTGACAATCTTGTTAAATCTTCGGATATAACGGACTGGATTCATGGAGATGATTAATTATCCTACTGCTTAATGGAATAAACAGCCACATATTGTAATATGGTGATAAATATCTGTGCTGGTCTAAGAAATGGCAGCTGTCGTTCAATTTTGGGAAATATAAATGCGTACATACACGACATGGGAACTTGGATGTAAACTATAAAATTGGAGATACTGTTCTGGGTACTACTGTAAAAGAAAAGGACTTATGAGTTACAATAAGTGCTGATATGAAAGTTTCAGCGCAGTGTGGTATTGCAGCTTCAAAAGGTAATCAAATTCTTGGGTTGATTAGGAGAAACATAACTTACAAGGAAACAATTTTAATTATACCTCTGTATAAAGCAATAGTTAGACCTCATTTAGAATACTGCATAAATTTCGTAAGACGGATATATATATATATGCTTGAACGCATAGAGAGAAGAGCAACTAAAATGATTCCAGAACTGAGAGACCTTAGTTATGAAGAACGCCTGAAAGAATGTGGTTTAACAACTCTAGACACAAGGAGATCAGATTGAAGTTTTTAGTATATTGAATGGGTATGAAAATATTTATAGAAATATGTTTTTCTCTCTCAAGAAAGAAAGCAGAACTAGAGGACATGAGGTAAAGTTAGTAAAGAATCAGTGTAGATTGGATATCAGGAAGTACTCATTCTCACAGTAAATTAAAAAGACAGTAAATTAATGGAACACATTATCTACGGATTGTAGAACCTCTAGCAGCGTGAAATGTGATTAAAAACAAGTTGGACACATAGCAAATCTTGGTAAATCTTGTTAATTGTAGATGTAGATATGGTTGAGCAAATATTTTTCATTCAGAAGAAGCCAATTATTGGAGTCATTGTAACAATGTTAATTAACAATGTTTAGAAAATTGGCTTCAATGTTTCTAGTGTTCTCTTTCTAGGATGGAAAATACCAAAGCATCCATTCGCAAGATACTGCCATCATTGGAACTTGATGTTCTGCAAGCCATTATGGATCATTTCGTGTCCATTGGAGTTGAATCGGAGAGTGATTTGAGATTGATAAAGGAATCTGATTTAGAGCAATTCTTGAAACCAATCCAGAGGAGGAAGCTTGTGTCGAGTTGGGAGGTAAACGGTACGGATTGAAATTATTCAATTATTAAAATTCGGTTGAATATTGCATATACCAACGTACTGTAATTTTCTCTATCTATTCTATCTCACCCCCTCACCCCCACTCTCTCTCTCTCTCTCTCTCTCTCTCTCTCTATATATATATATATATATATATATATATATATATATATATATATATATATATATATATATATATATATATTAGCATACAGCATAGGTTATTTGAATAATTATGCAAATTTGCAGTCAGCAATGTGTCTACATAGTTGATAAATGACCTTCCCACCCATTTTACAATTACTATAACACTGCAAGAGTGCGCTGTATATATATATATATATATATATATATATATATATATATATATATATATATATATATATATATATATATATATATATATATATATATATATATATATATATATATATATATATATATATATATATATATATATATATATATATATATATATATATGTATATATAAAGAGCTCAGTTCCAAAACGCGGTATACGCCACATCAATCTAAACCCGGTATGCGCCTCAGCGGCTGACTTATATAAATGTGGGTCCTGCATCCAGTTGACTAAGCAGGGAAAGCACATTTTTTGCGTTCGTCGTGGCTAGTTTGTCTGCTGAAATGGAGGGGTACGATGGAATGTCTGAGCCTGTCCTACCGTCTCCAGTAGGAAGAAAGTGTAGTTTGTACAAACATATGCACCAAAAAGAGATCAGCAATCGAATTCGACATTCCGGTGGCGGTGAAATACCGAGCATCGCATGCCAGCATCGGAAGGCATTTTACGCTGGGCTGTGTCATGCCGACCAATTGACCTGGGATGATTTGGCTTTAAACCATGCCAAATTTTACTCCACAGCCAACAAAGTAAAGCAGGATGATGCTTTACTGAAACTGATGACAATTTCGTCGTCGAAACGACAGCGTGTCTCTGAAGGCGATCGTCAAAAGCCGCGAAATGTCATCGTGAAATACAGCCTATTTACAAACAACCGTGCATTCAACTTTCTAATATAATTCGCATGCCACGTGAATCCGCTGTACAGCTGGCCATATACCAATATTTTACATCCGCTGACGTCGCTGGCTGGCGAGGGCGACCACGAACAATACTACCAACTGTTCTCGACAAAGATCTGCAGATCGCCGGCACGCGTCTTCGAAACCAGTGAGACTTGCTGAGATCACATGACGAAATCAATTGAAGAACTTAAGCCAGAAAATAGTGAAAGTGGCACATGCGAAACTGCCCCACTGTTGCAGTGAGGCAGTGATGCGAAAGTGCGACAGTAGTAGTATATATTTTTTTGTGCATGAAATAAAAACATTCCTTCCACAAAGGACAATAAATTATTATAATAAATTACATTCTTACTGTATAAAGTGATAAATATGCGAACATTGTGTACTTTCAATACGTGAATGTGTTCCTTGTCTAAATGGAAACTGCGGCTTATTGCTTTCGACGTCAATGTTAAAGCATACATATTTTATAATTTTCAATAGGTATTGATCCAATCTCGAACACAACAACATCTGATGATACATCAGAAAGTGACCCTGACTCTGATTCCGGGATGCCGTCCCTCCATAGTCTGACGGAATTGAAAGAACTATTGAAAGGGCTAGGACGTTCCACGACGGGAGGTCTCATCGACAGCGACGACGAAGACGACGACGACGACGACGAGGTATGGAAGGATCATAAAAAAATCATAATGGTGTTGTTTGAGACAATTTTCCAAACGCTTCCGCAGGATATGTTATTTACTTTGTTGCCACCTTTCCTATAAAAAATATGACAATTACACACGAAGGCGTCATTAGAGGTGGTTGTTAATAGTTTAGTTTGCTTGCGATTATGCCGTTTTAAATCAAATGCAGTGGACAAGACAGCAAAGTATTTGGCAGTATTGTGATGTGTAGAGAAATTGGGACACAAACCATTCTGCTGTAATAATAGAAACATGGCAAGTCATCGATTGTCATCTATTTTAACTTGGTCTTGGTATATGTTGTTGATCCGTCTTCTCTATTATACAAATTGCATGTACACAAAACATATTACGTGACGAATATATTCCCCATATCAGACAAATATACCTTAATTTTGGCGTTGGTGGTTACAGTTGATATTCAATTACAAACACATTATTAGTTCATGACAGTAGAGAGGTCTCGTTGCAGGAATTTGTCAGGGGCAGCCGGGTCCGGCTTGATGCTGATGTGTCAAGATCCAGTCGCCTACAGGAAGGCCATGGTGGCTGGAACAAAGAAATGAAAAAGGCGTCTACTTGTTTTGTATCATTAGTAATCCCTAAAATAGTTGGAAATTATATGGTTGTGCGATTGGAAAGTGTTAGATTGCCTATGCATAGCGCGTAACATCAGGTAAATAGCGTGGAACATAGGGAAACGTCGTTTCGTTTAAACATGTTTGTCTGAGTAGATGGCTACATGATTCTGTTAGATGCAAAATATTACAGATTAATATTACTATATGTATTTACTGGTATTCATATTGTGTGTTTTGTATTCACAGGCAGTGAACACAGTTCCATTACTTATTTGAAATAATACACTTTTTCATGCATTCAAATTTCTAGTATATCTTATATATTGTTCTCCAAGCAGTATCTAGGCAAAGTCGGCGTCGTCAAGGGTAAACTATCCAGGAACATTGTGGTGCAGTTTCCAGATGGCAGGGCGTGAGTGTGCATGTGTATATTTGATTCATTCCCAAGAAACATAGTCATGCAACACGGGCATAGCGTGGGTGATTTTTTGGAGGAAGTGGAACTCTTGGGGGATCCGGGGATTTGTTAATTTAAACCCAATTTTATTCATTAAAATACAATACATAAAACTCAAAATAATAAGTATATGAACAACTATACATTTTTTTTATTAAGGGGTGCTACTTGCCCCAACCTACCTTACATTAATATGTAACCACAATGTGATGAGCAGTTGATGGGTGACATAACAGTCTGAGTGTGAGGGTGCAGCAGCATTTGGATGGGACTGTCGGCCAGTGATTCGGGTAGTATAATGTAAACTCGCTGATCATCCTTAACTCAGCAGCGTATGGATCGAACTGCCTAACCTTTTTGTTTAGGCTCACTGCTGAGCCTTTGTGTCCCGATGATTTTAGCACAATGGTAATTTATTTTTTGTGTTGTATTCTATAATACACATATTTGGTTAGAACGCCGGATCCTCAATCGAGAGAACCCGTGTTCGAATCCTCTTGCTGCCTTTTCGAAAATTTGGCAATTTCTTTCACCCCACGTTGCCACAGTTCACTCAGTTGTATAAACGAGTACCTTGCTTGCTACAGTGGTGGGTATTTGATCGAATATTTTCCGTGCAGTAATTGCAGCGTGGCTGAATGGTTCCCAAAGAATTCAAGATGGCGTTGGAATGAACAGGTCTGCCATTGGGTGAAGTGTAAAGCGCTTTGACCAGTCCCAAGGACTGGTTACCACGCTATACAAGAACGTACCTTTACTTTGAATATATGTGTGTACAAAAACTGTACATAAATGACTTGTTTGTTAGCGAATCTTATTGACTTTTGATGCATATTTGTGACTATATAGAGTAAAATAATTGCTGTCGACGTATTATTATTATTGCAATCATCGCCATCTTCTCCCTACGCTACGTTATTTTGTAGTTTGCTATACAACAAGGCTCTTCTGACATTGTGCGACGAAGAAGACACAGAAGAAGAGAATAGGAGAAGTCATCCATTCAGGAGGTAAAATCTCCTCTCTCTATCAAGAGTGCTTCCAATATTGCTTGTTAAGAAAAGTTTCCTAGACAAAGTGCACCAAACTCTCTATTCTACATTGAATCGTTTATCAATAATTAGTTTTAAATTGTTCCTATGTTTGCACATTCCCATTGCTTTTGTGCTAGATATCCGTGCGTGATATAATTTACCGTTAATTCATTCTAAACATTTCACTCAATTACATAGGACTGGCAGTATCATAGTATATATGTTATCGAACGGATATTCTGTGGCAGTAAGAATTGCAGTATGTTGATGCCCAGTAGATTGTACTCTAAGTGATATGTAAACGTGACGCGTTGTTCACACGTATTTCCAGGAACTGAAAAGTAACTAAGTTTTCTATATTTACTGTAAACTGTAGACAACTAAATACTCAAGCAAGCGTGTTTTGGTTAGACAATTAACGTATTGTTGCGAACACCCTATTTACGCGTCGGTTTATTTATATCAAAAGCGCAAACAAGTGACATTATTGCAATAGTCATTACAAATCAATTATTTGCTACTAAATGTGTCCTAGGTATGACATCGTCGTCATCGAGAAAAACAAAGATAGGGTGATGGCACTACAGGAAGGTCATGGTGGATGGAAAGCAAGTTTGGTTTCAGTAAGCTAATCATTTGTTCTCATAGTAGCTAAAACGTATCGGAACTAGGACTATTTTGTAGGATATTCCGCCCAACTTTTTTATAGGAGAAATGGTTCCAATGGTTTCCTGAATTTAAAACCGACGCGTCTACTTATTATTTTATAATGAACAATTCAATATGACCCCCCGCCAGACCACGTTCTTTATTGAGGTCATTTCACTATGATTTCAGCTGTTTTCTTTTTATAAATTAAGTGTGGGCGTTTAACGCATATTATATAGAGAATAACAATAAATACATGATATCATAGAATAATTTCCGAGAAACTAATGAGATGCCTCAAATGTGTCGATGTGTAGTACATCATACTGTCTGGTTCGGACATAGTTCATTCGACATTATGTGACGTCACCATTTTGTATTTAGACATTGCTGTTGCATAGAAACGACGACTAGCAACTTTGCATATACCAGACTTTTCATCAATAATATCATCATTTCCCATAACGGTAATCAAATGTGTACGGCCAAATTATGCATACATTTTGTTTTATTCCTGACATAATATTTTTAGTAAGACAACATAATATTTGTATTGTAATGTATGCAAGCAACAGCAATATAAAATCTTAGTGATATTGCTTTATGAAATTGACATATAATATGATCAAAACGATAACATGTTGGCGATCATATTGGATATACGCTAATCACAAAAATGTCGGATTCTAATCAAGGGCAGTGCGAAACAATTAGTCATACCTCAATACGTAAACGCTGGACGAAATTTGTAGATATACCCCACTGACACCGAATATGATTGTTATTGCCAGTGAAGTTGAAATCACGCGACATTGTACCACTGGAATACAACACACGACTACATTATTTTGTACTTGAACCAGTTACACACAGGTTGATTGAAGAACATGTTGTCACGTTATCTACGCTTTTTGTTAGGCATAGCAAAATAAAGGCAAATGTGTTATAATTTTGTCAACACGACAAAATGTTAGCGACATATTCCACAAATAATGACACAACTAAATACACAAATATTTGAAAACAAAACATGATACCACATCGATATCAGACCTGCACATAGTATTCGTGCATATACGTAGGCTGCTCTCTATTTCAGGTCCTCGGAAAGAACGCTATCGTAAATCGAATCGACGAAGATGGCGACGTTTTTCTTGAATTACCGGACGATACCAAGTGAGTGGGTGGTATAGCATGCACCAAGCAATACATACTTTTTGTTGCAAAACAATGTGGATTTATTATGTAATAATATATAATATACATGCATGCGAGTTTATGTATGTGTGTATGTATGTATGTATGTATACGTGTATGTATGTATACGTAAATGCATGAATGCAAGTATGTATGTACGTATGTATGTATGTATGTATGTATGTATGTATGTATACGTAAATGCATGAATGCATGTATGTACGTACGTATGTATGTATGTATTTAAGCATGTATGAATGAAAGTTTGTATGTATATATGCATGCGTGCATTCGTGCATGTATTACAATAACTACAATGAAGCGATGTTGCAAACATTGTAATCATTTTAAATATATCAAAGTGTGTCATGCCGACCCCGATTTCATGGAAACATGACTTTGTGGCATTTTCGTTAATATAATGTTATGTATGTAAAAAACTAAACTATGTTCACACAATCATCATTTGGTTAGGAAGTTATGTTTTAGGATCATGGGTCACATCAATTCTAAAATAACTACAATTATGGTAAATAAACGTACTTCTGTTAACAAAATAAATGTAATGTGACAACAACAATGTCTATCAAACATAACTGGCAAATGTAAAAGAAAGTGACCGCATTATTTAAAGATTAAATGTCAGATACCCAGTTGCCCTTTATAAATTATTCACAATAATGATAATGGATATGTTTGTCTCAGTCAATATTTCAATCCGAAACTGCTGACGGTAATTGACACGAGAAACGTGAAGATTGGTGTTGGCGACTTGGTTGTGGTGGTCGACTGCTACAAGACGTTCAGGGCTCTACAGAAAGAAGCTCACATAGTATGGACCAGTGGAATGCGAAAGGTTATCATTGATTTAATTATTGAATATTTATAATCGCAATGGTAGCACCAGTTGCCTTTTTTCAAATGGTTCTCACCTTATTACCTTTTTTGTGATGCTTTCGTGATGCATAACGATGCTAATTTGCTAAACGTAGTTCACAAACGCACTCACCAAAATGTCGATTCCTTGAACTTCGGCCTTCGTTTGACTACATAAAATATCGTAGTCGCACGTTGTGCTTGTTTACAGAGGGTTCGTCTCATTGTGGTTCCAAATATACATATCAGGAAAGCCATACTCGTTCCATATATAAGCGGGCGACACACAAGCACTACTCTCAAAACTCTAATAAGATCAGTTTAAATGCCTTATTTACATCCATACATCATGTACGTAGCAGTATTGCCATGAAGGCTTCGTGTTTGCATCTTCTTGTATCTCTGGTGTCGAAGGCGTCGCTTAAGGCGGAAACAGTCGTACGCCACCTTCCTCTCTCCTGTTCCGGACGGGTCATGTTTATCGATTCGATATTTACGATATTCCATCTCATTAATATGTTATTTTAAACGTTGTCTTCCACTTTTATTAATTAGGTTCTACCTAAATGCTGTTTATATTGGTATTTCTGTTGGCATTCTTAGCAATCTACTTAAGTACTTCTTGCATTCTAATTGATGAATGATTATTGATATTTTACATAGTTATGATTGGTTTCTCCTACGTAAGCTTGAATTAAAATATCACTGTGAAACTGCAATCTTACATTATCTGAACTTTAATTACGATCAACAATAATTATCACTGCTAACACAAGTTTGGTAGTGTTTTCGTGGCGGATGAGGATATGAGAGGCTACTCCCAATAAGGAATAACACGATCGACAGAAGGTGATGTTTAATGTGAAGGATTCCGCTCGGATGTAATGTTTTCATAGCATGCTGAACAGCAGCGTAGACGTCCATAGACACATTATTAATCAAATTATTTTTGAAATATGTGGTTCCTTAAAAACGTCTGGGCGTTCGATATGTTTGAAACGATATAGCGTATAGTGTTTAACGACACACTATATCAGCCTTTGCACTTTTAAAATGACGATTACAACGATATGTCCTGTCGATACACACACACACGCACACGCACACGCACACACACATACACACACAATAGTGCATAATGTATTTTTTTGTATTACTATTGATGTTGATGTTAATAATACTGTATTGACTCTTGTAGCTTCTGGGTTCAGCCGGCAAAATAGTAGCTGAACTCTCAAATGGACGTGTACAGGTTTTCATGGCCAGCCGTTCATGGATGATCAACGTAAAGGCTATAACATTCATCTCCAAAGCAGGTAGACGTTCAACACACATGTACATATTCAACACTGTAGCAACATGCGTGCATGCAACACCTAGATGGCTTTGTATCGACCACTGTTCAACCTTACCGTTATGTTGAATTGTTATTTAAACATGTATTTTATAAATGCGTCAAACCTCAATTGCTTGTTATATTAATGATACAAGATCTGACATGAGTCTGCAACTATTTCGTTTGAACTCTCGGAATTGATTAATTGACGTGCTAATCATCAATTCATTTGAAGCAATTCCTCATGACCAGTGTATTTTGTCAGCGCTCTAGTAATCGACAAAATACACTAGGAACAACCACGACGTCTGCGTTCTGTCGTAACGACAGTCTAAATATTTGTTGTAGACGGAACTGGTGCTGTAGAGCAGAGAGTTCCTGCATAGGAGAGACTGGCGTCTACGCTGCTGGAGACAGGTACCTGTATTCTACTCACACACACACACACACGCACGCACGCACGCACGCACGCACGCACGCACGCACGCACGCACGCACACACACACACACACACACACACACACACACACACACACACAATATCACATATACAAAATAGCTAATCGTACGCCTGTATAAAGCAATACAAATGCATTATTTGTAATATTGCATACACACGTGAAGGTCGTATAGTATAAGCAAGAAAACATACAACGATGAGCAACTAATTTTTGAGGGCACCAAATAACACTATTGTAAAGACCAGTGTAGATTAGATATGAGAAAGTCTTAATTTTCCATAAGGGCGATAACTAAACTTTTATTCAGAAGAAGACTTATTTGAGTCATTGTAACATGATTGTCGAACATTCTTGTAGATCAAGCGAACGTTATATGAAACGATAATCAATCAGTGATTGAAGTGATTAATTCTGAGACTAATCTGGTAACTACCTGAAAAAACTAGGGTGGTAAAATTAATAACCATGATATTATTTCATGCATATCAAACCAAATTTAAAGTGGTGCACAACAGGATACAAACGAGAAAAAAACATTAAGCCAAATAATAATATTTTTTGTTTTGTTTGACATTTTTTTCTGTGAAAGTTAAAAACTGTCAAAGCTACTTGCGCAGGCCAAATAAAAAAAATCTCAATTACTGAAATTTGCTTATATAATGGAAAGCTTATATATTTGGTATATATATATATATATATATATATATATATATATATATATATATATATATATATATATATATATATATATATATATATATATATTGTAAGCTAAACACGTTTTTATCCATATCAGCAAATTTAGTATTCATCGCAGTTGTGAAAATGGAAATTTATGAGAAAATGGTTTCAAACACAGCTTTCACATGTATGAAATAAAGTTACATTTCTTTCATTAAAAAAGGGAAGTGTATTATTCGCAATATGTTGTAGATGCCGCACATCAATTCATAGTCAGGGCGCAAAGCCAAACGACACTGGAAGAAGAAGTCGGGAACACTAGCGGCAAGGTGCACTGTCTCATGATGGAATTTGTTGCAGCGCTGCAGTATGTTGCTGCTCCTGGACTGATTTCTCGATGATTTTGGATGTTGAGTTTTCTGAGTTTTCTCGATGATTTTGGATGTTATTGTTATTCAGTAGTAGGAGTAGTAATATTAATGGTAGTAGTAGTAGTAGTAATTGTTGTGGCGGTGGTGGTGGTGGTTGTGGTGGTAGCTCTTCAGTGTGTACAGTAGTAGTAGTAGTAGTAGTAGTAGTAGTAGTAGTAGTAGTAGTAGTATTAGTAGTAATAGTAGTAGTAGTAGTAGTAGTAGTAGTAATAGTAGTAGTAGTAGTAGTAGTAGTAGTAGTAGTAGTAGTAGTGGTGGTAGTATTAGTAGTAATAGTAGTAATAGTAGTAGTAGTAATAGTAGTAGTAGTAGTAGTAGTAGTAGTAGTAGTAGTAGTAGTAGTGGTGGTGGTGGCTGTTCAGTGTGTACGTGCTGAAAATGTATGTATGTGCTGTGTATGTGCTAAAGAAACAATACAAGAAGTTGATGCCTATCATGTACTGAACATTTCGCAGATATCAATTAGGCTTTTTGACAATGTAAATCACAAATAGATAATGTGTTTGTGGTTATATTGTAAGAATATTGATATACTAGTATTCAAATCAATATATATATATATATATATGTTAGATGGAGAAATATATATCCAGATTTTAATGTGTTACACAAGTAGTAGCTAATCCTCGAATTGCAGCTAAATATTGAGTTAATATGTTTTAGAGAATTCATTAGGTTTCATAGTTTTATAATAATAGAGAAGGCTTGTATGAGACAACGGTACAGTATTAACATATTGTATATGTGTAATTTGATCCGCACTAGCACATTTATAACTTTTATATGTTTATGTATGCACTGTAGACATTATAAAATGAATAGTCAAAAAGAAGAACTATGTTGTATATGTCTTGGTGTGGTGAGTGGTATACATGTACGGCATAAATTAAGTTTGTATTTAATGGTGCACATTCAGTTAAGAAAAAAATTGGAATGTCTTCACCAAAAAGACTCCCCCAACTCCCCAAAATAGTACTACTGATAAATGAATAATGAAGAGTTGATGCCATTGCTTGCTATGTATGGTGTATTGGTTACGTAAACATGGGCAATGACGTCACGTAAACTTCTAAAAACATTATGTTAATGAGACGCGCTGGACACGAAAATGAGGCTATGTAAAAGGCCGAAGGTCCGTGATTGAATAAGTATTGCCCCTAGCGTCCAAATGTGCAATATTGTGCTGATATACTGCTCAATAACTGCCCCATGTGACCAAATTTGCAATAACTTCACCTTAGTTCGACCCCATAAGTTGAATGCCCTTAGCCACCACAACTGTAATACTGTGACCTGATTCGTTCCAACTAGCGCCCCATATCGACCATATGTGTACTCATTTGACCTATTTCCTCCTACTCCCAAGAAGCGTCACTAGTGACCCTATATGTAATAATTTTACTTGAATTTCTCCCAAGAAGCGCAACTACCGACCCCATGTGCAATAATTGCATCTGTTTTACTCCCAAGCCCTATTCTCCGACAAATTTCGGTGATGAAAAAGACGTTGTAGAATTCTACAAAAGCCTTAACCAGAGAGTATTACACATCCCTTCACATGCCTGTCTTGTGATCGGAGGTGATTTGAATGCTCAAGTCTCAAATGCTTTTTCATACCACAGCAACAATAACATAAACGGTCAGAATCTTCTTTATTTATTCATGAGCACAACCTTCTGATGACCAACACTCTTTACTGTAAATCAAAATAACGACTCTTAATTTTCCGAGCACAAATAAATTTCATTATATACCAGAAAAAATGGAGAAACAGCATCATGGATTCACAAGCACCCACCTCTTCCGACCCAACTGGTTCTGATTATAGGAGTGTGTGCAAAGTTAAGGCTCAGCGGGAGAGCAAAGCCAAGCCCAGACTTAACTGGGATGCAATCACAAAGAATCAATGTGTTACCTCTCTCTCAAATATAATCGACCTGGGAGGCATTGGAAAGATGCCAAATCAACTCGTACAAGGACTATGTTGATATATGCAACAAAGCAGGCTGGGTCATCCTATCACTTCGAGTAGCTTTCAAGACTAGTGTTCGGCATACGAGTGAAGTAAATGCAGCACATATGTTGTAATTAATGCGCAACCCGAGACAGTATCCATTGCGCAAACTACACTGCGCAACACATATGATGAAACGCAAAGAACGCACCACCATGACATTATCAGAGCATTTGACAGTTGCGAGTCGAATAATGCTGTCCATAAAACAACCTTCGGGAAAGAAATCAAAAACCATCTTCATACAAGGGGAAGATCGTTTGGTTGTTTGGAAAACTTACTTCAAACAACTGCTTTCTTCAGATAATACGAGAACATCCAAACTTCCAGTTGATACGATCTATGAGACCAACCCCAACATTGACACCGACATCTTCTCACTAGCAGAAGTCAACATTGCTATCAAACAAATGAAACTTGGCAAAGCGCCAGGACTAGATGGCATTCCCATTGAAGTGTGGCCACTACACAAGTTAAAGATCAAGGAAAGATTTATTAAAGTTCTGCAACAAAACATACTTAGGGAATAGACCACCGGAATAAACGCATCATCGAAGAAATGAGAAATCACCAGAAAGAAGCTGCCATTATTTTCATAGACTTCTAGAAAGCCTTTGTCGACACACTGTTCCTGATTATCCAAGCATATTGCATCCCACAGAAGATCGTCAAAGCCATACAGATAATGTATGTAAACACCTCTGCAGTTGTATTGACTCCCGAAGGGGAAACTACACATTTTAACATTAACACAGGAGTTCTCCAAGGATACCCTCTCGCCCCTTACCTGTTCATCATGGTATGGGACTACGCATTAAGAACTGCGATTGATGATAAAGAAGGCCTAACCCTAACCAGACGCAGAAGCACCAGACATCCAGCTCTACATCTCTCTGACCTTGATTATGCCGATGACATCGCGCTGTTCGCTGACACGATAATCGAAGAAGAAGTGTTACTTCATCAAGTGGAAAGTGCTTCCAAATCTACTGGACTATTTTTCAACCCAACCAACATAAAGAACATGCATATCAACCCGTCTGCTAATGACAGGGTTCGCTCATCAGATGGGAGTCAAATTGAGAAAGTAGAAGATTTTAAATATCTCGGATCCTACACAAACTCACAGAATGACATCCAGTGCAGAAAAGCGCAGGCGGGCGGCACTTCACGCCCTTGACAAAGCTTGGAGAGTGCCCAACTGCAGACTCACCAAACTGAACATTTTCAGGACGACGGTTGAACCGATCCCGATATATGGGCGCGATTCGTGGTCGCTAACAAAAAAGAGTAGAAAATGCACTGGACGGCACCTGCACAAGAATGCTGCAGAAAACTCAAAATATGTCATGGCGCCAACACACAACTGAGAAATGTACGGCTCCCTCCCACGGATCACCACCATCGTGAGACAATGGCGTCTTCGTCTAGCAGGTCGTGTGATGCGTCATGATGAAGCAGCCAATAAAGTCCTACTCTGGAAGCCCGATGGCCCTCGGAGAAGAGTTCGACCAACAACTACTCTGCATAACATCTTAGAGAAAGATACGAACCTCAGCGGGACAAATCTACTAGCGGCAATTAAGAAACGAAACCACTGGAGGGAAAGCATCACGTCACCACATTAAGTGGATGGCATTAGTAATTTCTCCCAAGATGAGTCCGTAATCATTATTATCATGTTACTATTATTATATGTGGGCACTAAGTGACAACATATTTAATAACCTGACCTACATTTTTTCCTAGAAATGCACTTCGTTTTGACTATGTGTAACCGTTCGATGTATGTATGCATGTATGTATGTATGTATGTATGTATGTATGTATGTATGTATGTATGTATGTATGAATGTATGTATGTATGTATGTATGTATGTATGTATATATATATATATATACACAAATATAAATATATTTATATTTATATATATATATATATATATATATATACATATATATATATATATATGTATATATATATATATATATATATATATATATATATATATATATATATATATATATATATATATACATACATATATATATATATATATATATATATATATATATATATATACAAATATAAATATATACACATATACATATACATACATACAAATATACAAACATATTCACATTCATACAGTATATATATTTGGAGGAAAATAGGTCAAATTATTGCAAATGACAGGGGCGCGTTTGAGGAGAAAAGCATTTCACATTATTACAAGTGTAGGAACAGTGTAGGTTGACTTGAGAAAGTATTCATTTTCATAGAGGGTGACAAATGAATGGCACAAACGATTGTGATGCTAGTAGTGTGAATATATGTAAAAATATAATTGACATAACCTACACTGTTCTTTAACTAATGCTGCTTTGTGTACTCTGGTTCTACGGCCTTCTTTAAGTTTGAAAAACATATTCCTATCAATATCATCATAACCATTCACTATTTTAAACACTTTTATTTGGTATCGTCTTAGTCTCCTGGTATCTAGTGTTGTAAAACCACATTCTAATAAGCGTGTTTCATAACTAAGGTCTCTCAATTCAGGACTCATTTTAGTTGCTCTTCGTTGTATTCTTTCTAGCTTGTCTATATATATACATGTATACAATATTCCAAATGTGATATAACTATTGCTTTGTACAAGGGTGCAATTAGTTGTTTGTCCTTATATGTGATATTTCTCCTAATTAGTCATAGAATGTGATTTCCGTTTGAAGCAGCAATCCCACGTTGCTCTGCCACTTTCATGTCAGCACTAAATGTTACTCCTAAGGCCTTTCCTTTTATGGTTCTACCTAGTACAGCATCCCCCATTTTATATTCTTCATCCATGTTTTTTGATTGATATGTATGCGTTTACACTTCCCAAAATTTAATAACATCTGCCATTTTTCTGATCATTTAACCAATTTATCTAGATCATCCTGTAAACGTTTTTCTTTTTCAGCCAAATGAGTCTCGCCATTGCAGGTCTCTCGATAGTCCGTTTTATTTCGACGATGGTCGTTTTTTTGCATACACTTCAGACGTTGACTATCGAGATATACAAATATATAGATATATATATATATATATATATATATATATATATATATATATATATATATATATATATATATATATATATATATATATATATATATATATATATATATATATATATATATATATATATATATATATATATATATATATATATATATATATATATATATATATATATATATATATATATATATATATACCTATTAGGAGGGTTGCATGTTTATGTCATATGATCACATTAAAATATGGCATAGTCCCTGCGAAAGGGACTTTGTTGTTCCGTGTTTGTTGACAGAGAATTAGTATTGATGCCTTCTGTTGGGGACAATCCATCTACACATATGGTAATTCCATTTAATTTACCGCAGTTCGGTTGATGTATACTCAGCATACTAGGAGGAGACAGGTATAGCTTATTTGTGGGCATTTATTGCCGATTATAAAGTAAAATATAGCATACAGTGTAAACAGAAATATTATGTTGATATTATACATAATATACAGGTATCCTTACTACAACCACCATTGAAAGACTGCTGTTTACTTCTTAATATGCATCACATTGTACTTCAAAGGGGAAAGAGTCAAACGCTCACTGCTTTGTGTATGAATAAGTAGTCCTACACAAAAACCATACATCTCTGACTCTCAGCCCGGCTACATTGCTCAGAAAGGACAACAAAACATATACGCATTATGCAATTGCTGCAACTGATTAATATTATCATGCATGCCATGAGAGTCCATTGCCAGTCTCGCCAAAACAACATAATAAACAAACAGGTACATACTAATGAGAAGTGCTGGATAAACCGCCCAGGCGGAGATGATCAGGTTAGTGAACGTAACACTAAGTAAGAGGCATCCTAAAGCTGTTGGAATGATAAGTAAAACTTTGAAAAACGCCGAGTAGATCATCCCTTGTGATATTATACTACACCTTTTTATATTTGTACCTATCGTATTGTACTGAAATGTGGGGAGGAGCATGTAATACACATTTTAGTTGTTTAATCAGACTATAAAAGTATGCAATACGCTTGATTATACCAGCTCCGTACAGAGCACACACAGAACAGCTCTTCAAGAAGCTACCAATTTTACCATTAAGAAAAATCTGCGAATACACTGTTTTTCTGTCTAAGTGTACAGTTGTCAAGAATATGTTATCCTCGGTTATGATAAGTTTGTTTAATAGAAATAATGAAATCCACAAATACAGGACACGTCATGCTGATTTAGTGCATGTGCCGATATCAATATCCAACATATTATACAGGACCATCATACACCGTGATGTTAAGGTTTGGAAGTACATTGTACAAACAGTGGATTGTACCTCTTCGTTTGCAAAAAATAAATGTCATTTCAAAAGATTTTGTTAGTAAATGATACTAGTAATTTATAAAAAAAATAATATATATTGTAATCGTAATGCATATATTTATGAGACTGGTGTTGCAGTGATTTTTGGTGCTGTTGTTCTTCAACTGCACTTTCTATTTTTCCAGTTTGTTTTTCTCTTGTGTTGTATTGTTGTCGATATTGTATCACAATTTCTATGATAAACCAACACCATCATCATCATCATCAACAACATCAACTAGCTGGTCAGCGGTATCGCCACTAAGAAGAACCAGTGTAAAGATTCACCTTGTGGGCAACCACTCATAACAAGCAGAGAGAAACAAAGAAATAAAAGTAAACCAGAGGGAAACAAAGACAAAGAATACACCAAACTGACATACGAAAACAATTGATGTTGAAATGAGTGAAGTCCAATCCCTAACGGACAATCGACAATCGACAATCGTCATTGCTCCGGTTCTGACCGACCAATGTTGATTATAATAAACCCACGAATATAGTAGATTCGTTTTTTGCGACAGAATAATCTAATTGTTTGTATTTCAATGTTAATGTTGTGAGTTTGCCTCGACTAATATTTTATGCTAATTTTCTGGTCGTATTTCAGCATATACATCTAATACGATTAATATCGACTCATCATTTCCTTGTCGTCATTTGGTCTGTTGGTCTAATCCGAACCATAGTTCTTTCGGTAGATCGTAGATCCTTCAGCCGCTGCGAGGCCTTTTGGGTAGAAACATATCTGTAGGCAAACCATGCAATGACAACAGGACGGAAATGAACAACGGAGTCGGCTTCAGTACGTTAAATAACAGTAGCAGTATTAGAGATACTACATTAACGGATTAAACTAAATATAAAGAATACAGAATCCAAATTGATGACTTCACTCACTTCATCCATGTATCACTTGAAATATCCTCCACCGCGCGCGTTAGTGTGTCCGATCACAATAGGGCAGTGTTTTTCAAGGAACAATCCTGCAGATAACATATACATTATTCGGTCAATCAAACTACATACTACAATATGCAAATCCAATAAATATATTCATATTATGTAATATTTAACCAGCTATGTGTGTGTGTGTGTGTGTGTGTGTGTGTGTGTGCGTGTGCGTGTGCGTGTGCGTGTGCGTGTGCGTGTGCGTGTGCGTGTGCGTGTGCGTGTGCGTTTGCGTGTGCGTGTGCGTGTGCGTGTGCGTGATTATGTGCATGTACGGGCGTGTGTATGTGTGTACTCGTGTACGTATGTGTATATGCGAGCATACGTGTATGCGTACATACGTGTGCACCTTTGTACGTATGTACACGTGTGCACGTGTAATAAAACATCATTACATGAAAGCGGAGATGGCTTTGTTCCTTTTAATCAATTGTAAAATGCATAATCAATTTAATGTTTATAAAAAAAATAGTTGTTTGTTCCCATGGCTATTTTTTTGTCGTGGGTTGTCAGGTGTAAAATACTATTTAATCTGGCCTAATATACATGGATATGTATGTGCTGCTCACAGTAAGTAACCTATTAAACATGGTGGCGACAAAAGTACGATGGCTGATTTGTGAAGCCTTCATTTGCGTATAGTACATTTCACCAAACGCAGCATAATTAATTATTCATGATGCTGTCATCGAACTACTGAAGCTGGCATGATTATTACATTTTAAATATACAACATACATTGAGGCGCTCAACAGAACATGTGTTAGCAGGAACACTCACTCGGCCGCAATATTGTTAATTAGCGAAGTTACAATAAGATCGCACAATCAGATTATCTCCGCCTTTCTTGTGATCAGTTTCATATTTTGATGCTACATTAATTGTAATGGAGTTCTTCAAACTAGTTTCCTCAAACTCATTGACGTGTTCATAAACAATCCGCAGTGTATAGTTACGCACCAAATACAGGGTAGGAAGAGGATAATTAAGCTAGTAAGATTAGTCCTGGGTGGAACTTCGAGGGTGGCTAAAATTCATTGAATTAACGTAGATACCTTTTGATGCAATCAACCCGTACTTAAAGTCCATACGTGTTATTATCTATGTTGTGTCCGCCGGGGGATCTGCAAGGACATGTTCAGTAACTTTATATGGCATATTTGCGACATTGTTTGTGTCATACCTAGTCTAGTATGTGTTTCCAAAGGATATTCTATTGCGTTCCCTGGAAAAATGCGAAAGGAACTAGAGGGAAGGGAAAGATGATTACGGATGAGACGATCGCGCTTTGGTGATTTGGAGAAGTTCTAAGTCTTAGCTATTTTGTGGATGTCTGGATTAGATATATTTATTATAGAGAGGTAAGTTATTGCTGTGTAGTATATGGAATGTTACTGTATTGTACGGTACTGAGGTACGATGCAATTCCGGGTTATGTACTGTGTGTCCTAAATTTAAAATGTTTAACCTCTGCATAAAATTACGATGTTTGGTAGATACATACGAACATTTCATACATTTTTGGGTATATAAACATTTCATACATTCTAGAGTTTGCAAATATTTTAAGAATATTATGTGGATTTCCCGAAAAAAACTATATGACTTTGTAGTAAACGTCCCACACAACTTTGGGCCATTTGTAATGTACTTGCTTGGCTAGATATCACATTGATCAAGCAAATATGACGCAGGTGCCTTACTACTAGCATACTATCCTGAACAAATGATTTACTTTGCACAAACATGTGAAATTAAACAACAGCACACCCATACTTGTATAATTTATTATGTTGTTGAAATAAAGTTATATCAACGTAATGCCACTACACTATATTAGCCAAGTAGCGTTTCGCTTCAGAACAGATGTTCAAGCCAGTCCAGTGTTTCATGAGTAGAAATTAGCTTATTTGTTCCGGAAGCAACGCACCCACATCTGGACAATTTGAATACAGTTCCAGGTTCGCAGTCGAAGATGTTGCCTCCGTATGAGAATTTCTGGTTTTTTTTGGCGACCTCATTCAGATTACATCCGCTTGGCGCTGAAGCAGAACATGCAAATATTGGCTCAAGATGGAAACATATGGTGGTGGTGTTAGTATATTTGATTAACATGGTTGTGATATTAATGTTTTGATGTGGTGGTGACGATGATGATTGTGGTGATGGCGGTTTTCATTAAAATAGTGATGCTGGCATTGGTGATTACCGTGGTTGTGATGTCGTTGGTGGTGTTCATTGAGTTGACGATAATTGTAGTGACGATGAGGATGATGGTGAAGGTCATTGTGGTGTTGATGGTTGTTTTGTTAAAGTTAATAATAACATATACCTCTCTACTACTTGCCTTCGTTCGTTCCGGTCGTTATCGATTTTTTCAAGCGCATTACTTACCATGCTCTAATTTGTTAGCAGTGAACAAGCAAAGCAGTCGTCATATCGTCCACACAGTTCGGTATGCGGATACCGCAGGTTATTTGCCTCTGGTTCCAACGAAACAACTTAGGACACCTCATGTGGAACGCCTTCCAACCGCTCGTGTACTTCATACACGTGTAGTACCGCGAACAGTCGCACTAGTCTTCCACATACCCGAGGATGTCGCTGACAGCCGTACAGCGGAGACAGGCGGCTGGAACAGAGTCGGTGTTATGAAGACGTAGCGGTCGATGAAACCGGTAACACAATTATTCCAGGGGTACCCAAATAAATTACATGAATGTGACCCTAATGTTTTGTGCTGAAAATGCATCATTGGAAATTATAAAACAATGACGAGAATTTCCACACAATATGACAACTCGATCGTCGTGTTAATACTAACCCATATTTTATTATTGGTAGCACACAGCCGTGAGCTTCGACATAATACGAAAGAACACGAATGAACTAACGAACGAACGAGCGAACGAAAGAACGAACGAACGAACGAACGAACGAACGAAAGAACGAAAGAACGAACGAACGAACGAACGAACGAACGAACGAACGAATGAACGAACCAACCTACGAAAGAACAAAGCGACCGAAAGAATGAATTTGGTAAATTCTTTACTAGGACAAACAACCATGCCACTGCCAACATAGAGAAATGAAGAACAGCAATGTATGTGTTGTACACATTGATACTCGGGATTTGAATCGTATTGCAGGTATTAGTGTAATAGTGGGAGGAACATAGTTATCATTCAAAGTAGGACTAAGAAAGGGCCTTCTGTGAACTCATACGAAATAATCGTGTTTTATAACTAATTCAACTTACGTAGCACCATTTTGTTTTAGCGCAATCGGAAAGCGTATTAGGAATGAAGACAAGGCAAGTAGTACCTTATAGCATATTAAACCTCACGAATTTACACCCATGGTCTACTTCTACATCCGGTTGCGCACGCAGCCCCCTAGCGGTAATCGAAGAGTAACCCTAGCGCCATCTAACGACTGACGAGCCTGTGTGCACGCACGCGCGCACTCTTCTACACGCGCGCGCGTTATCATAACCTCTAAGAATCGAATACCCCACGCTACCCTATATGTGTAGCAATTGATGCGACACTACCCTATTCGAGTCGATGTTATAATTGGCATCAAGCGTGTAACGCGATATCCGGTGAACTACGGACAGACGGAGCCGTTTATCGACAACCGCGTAGGCCGAAACACGGGCTGTAGCGGCTGTTAAGCGAGCTGCATTCTGTTGCAATGACCCATATGGGATTTAGCGGTTGTTGGAAATTGAATGGTTGTTGTAAACACGATGTACTATGGAGACGCGTTCGGGATCTGTCAACACGGACTTAAGCGCGTGATCACAGCGTGAACTCGATACCTCAGCTGCGTTCTGTTGCGACGATTCATATGGGATTTAGCGGCGTGTGGAAATTGACGGTAATGTTATTGTTTTAATTCACAGCGTGCATGTTGTAACTCGATACCTAACCAAAACAGCTGCGTTCTATTGCAGTCTGAAGCGACTGATTTAACGTGGATTTGGTGCCGGCGACAGCTGCATACGGAAAGCGGTTGGAATGTACAAGCGATTGAACTTTGCGCTTGCGTTGTATTAGGAAGGATCGTGTAATACCGATTGGACTTTGTGAGTGTTAGGAAGGATCGTGTAATAAATATATATACTGTTTTGTGAGTGTGATGTATTAGGAGGGATTGCGTAATAAATATATATATATATATAATGAACTGTTTTGTGAGTGTGATGTATTAGGAAGGGTCGTGTAATATATATATTGAGAACGTATGCAAAAACAACATACATGTATTAATGATACAAAGCAAAATTTAATAACGGGAAAGATACACACGATTAAAAGCGATGTAAAGCAAAATTTAATAACGGGAAAGATAATACGATTAAAAAGCGAATGAATATCAAAAACGAAAGTTAATGTTCATGTTGTTCTTTAGTACGGACTGAACCTCACACGAAGCTGCTTTCCGTGATGACGACGCCGACGCGCTTGCAACGGCAGCTTAGCGGGTCGTTGTGCTGGAGCCGGGGGCGAAAAGTCGTCTGTCATCCATTCTTCTTCTTCTTCTTGCTTCCTTGCCCATTCTTGATCCATCACCGTCGCGTTACAGTCTGTCTGTTTGTACACGGATTTCTCGGTGAGCTCCTGCATGACAGCCGGCCATAGATATCGATTATACATTAACTGCACTATTTCGGTTAATGCGGAAGGTCGTAACGGTGATTTCTTCTTCTTTTCCTTCTTCGCCTTCAACGCCTCGTTGAAACGTCGTTGGAAGGTCACTTCCAGTAACTCTCGCATCACCCCCTTCCACAGACGACAGTGATCACTGCGAGAAAAAACAACAAAGTAGAATGAGATAATGCAAGAAAAAACAACACATCATTATAGACTAGAAATAAATTCACCGAAGACAGAACTCTACAACGAACACCTCTCTTAAAACAACAAAAGGAATGTAAGAAAAAACAACACATCATTATAGACTAGAAATAAACTCGCCGGAGATAGACCTCTAGGTCTAATGCCTCTTTAAAAACCGTGCATAAGATGACTACGTCTCTGACGTAGTACTTCACATGTTGAAGCGTGAGACGCGCGATAACGACGATCATTGACACGATGGTAACGATAGCACGAGGAATCAGCGACAGCAACATGTTGATGGCGATGACGAGAACACGACGGGAGTTCTATATATATAGGGGGAAATATTGTTGACGAGAACACGACGGGAGTTCTATCTATAGAACTGACAGATAAGACCGTCTGGCGAACGGCAAAAAGTCGAGGTGACAGCACTCTTTTATGTAATGCAGTGAATGCGTGTTTTAACACAAGTATGGATCGCCCGGTTCATTTTAAAGGTTCTAATAGCTATCTGTCAAATTTTTACGTGTGTACAATACGCGTATGGGGTAGAGAATTTCATACAGTCGAAAGCGCTTATCAGTGGAAGAAATGTATGCACAACAACGATCGGAATACAGCCGAAAAGATGGCGACAACACGCACGGGATTGCAGGCTAAACACCTGAGTAAGAGCATTCGCGAGAAGGCTCATTTACGAGAGAGCTGGAACACGCAACGCCGTTCCGTGATGTACGCGCTAGTAGCCGTGAAATTTCGTGATCGATACTTACGGAAACGCCTGTTAAACACGGGAGAGAGACAATTGATAGAATGGGTGAGAAGTAAAGAGGGTTTTTGGGGTGCTTTGACCTACGATTGCCGAACGGGTCAGAACACGCTCGGGGAGTTACTTATGCAACTAAGAAAGTTCATTCGAATTCACCAGCAGGTAAAAAAGTAGGTCTGATGTAACGCAGATGTGAGATTGCAACCGGGCGTCTGGAGAACTGGTTCAAACTCGTTTACACCGGCGAACATCACGCGACTTGCAACTCGATTCCCGCATCACGCGCTGTTTCGCAATAGCGAAAAAACATCAGAACCGATCCAAACTCATTTGTACCGGTGAAACATCACGCGCTGTTTCGCAATAGACCAAACACCACGCGCTATCAACAGCTGGTAAGGGGCCTATATAAGGACAGCAGCGCTAGCCCGGTCATCACAATTGTTTCAAGCGATCCTACTCGACTTCGAAGATGACTGCCTCACAACCGATCTGCATCGACATGACTTTAACGAAGTTACAATGCGAGGTAAGCGGCGGTCGGTATGTGTTTACGCAGCCTTTAACAGTAACGGCCCTCGGTATTCAAGATAAATACGTGTTTTACAGAGCATGCCCTAAATGCCCCAAACGACTCACCAACCACGCCTGCGCAGAGCACGGCTACCAGCGTGAGCACGTGAACAGATTCGCTCTGCGCGTGTTGCTGTCAGACAGTATTGGATCCGAGTGCTGGTGTACCTGTTTTGATGCAAAAGCTGTCAAAATTCTAGGTTTTACAGCAAACGATTACGTGTACATGAAGACAGACGAACAACGCTACGAGGCGATGTCGACACTGCGAGGCAGCCAGGTCATGGTTGTCATAAGGAAGCGCGTGATCAAAGAGTATGTAAATTACATTGCAGAGGAGATTGATGTCGTGTAACTTTGTTGACAGAACGAAGCTGCAACCGCCACCGTCGATGCACCCACCGCCGCCGCTGCCACAGCTGTCGATGTAAAAACGAAGGTAAGAAAGTGGTTAGAAGATAACAGTTGCAATGATTTATTCTCTTCTTCTCCTTCTTCGACGTCGGACTCACTCGTTGTGATAACAGACGACGAGGTGACGAAGGAGGATGAGGATAGACCCGCTGTTATAGTAGTAAGCAGCGGTAGTGGCAGCGGCAGCGGCGACGATGGCAGCGACAGCTGTATGGAAACGGTGCGTCGAATAGATGGAATAGCCAATCGAGCCGAAAGTATGGATAACGAACAACAATTTAGCCTAGCTGTAGAGAAAGCCGCTTTGCAATACACGTGCGACGAGATGGTCCGTATAATGAATTTAGATTCAGAGAGCGATATGCCCTCAGACAGCGCGATCTTGCATGTCATGAGTTGGTTAAGTATAGACGTAATCTCAACGTGTAATAGTATGCAGTGGCGACATCGAGTGAAAGATAAGGTGAGAGAGATATTAATTGAACAATACGGTTCGCATGCACAATATAGCGCGTATATGTACTAATTTTTTTCTGTTCGGTAGAGTGATGTTTTACACCGAATCAAAGACTCGTATAAGAGGACGGCACCGAGTGACGAAGACGACGACGACACCGTCTTTGCAACGCCGAGATGGATATCGGCGAGAGCGCGCGTGCGAATGATGAAATACAAGAAGCTCGAGACGAGCGGTGATGTGGGCTATACGGAGGCCTTCGCAAGACCGGCGATAATCCAACCGAGAGATGCCGACTCGATCGAGAGTCCGGCTTCGCCACCGCCCGAGTCGCAACCGGAGGGATGTCCTCTGAGCGTGTCGGAAGACGACGACGACAGCTCCGATTCATCGGAGAGCGAGTCGACACCGACATCATTGCCGACGCTGTACGTTCTGCCCGACGCTACCGTTATTACGACACCGCACGATACCGTGGCTGTGTTTAAGCCGTTGAATCCAAACGAAGACATGACGCAATATGTCTGTGACGCCATCATCGAGGAAGTTATCGATCGCAAGATCATACTCGAATGCCGAGACAGTCCTTCGACAATCGAGACGGCGACTCGCAACGTGTGCCAGGGTGTAGCCTCCACTATATTATCGGTGGATTGGCAAAAGGAGGTTCGACGACGACTTCAGTCACATTCGAAATGAACATCCACTCTCGAAACGAACATTAACCGCTGTTGAAATAAACATAACCGCTGTAGAATGAACATTGAATCGTGTAGAAACGAACCTTTGTAGAAACGAACATTATAACCGTTGTAGAAACGTATTTTACAGAAACGAACATTATAACCTTTGTAGAAACGCGCATTATAGAAACGAACATTATAACCGTTGTAGAAGCGTACTTTGTAGAAACGAACATTATAACCGTTGTAGAAACGAACTTTGTAGAAACGAACATTATAACCGCTTCTGTAGAAACGAACATTCGTGAATATATTGTTTATTTGTTATGTTGTTATAATACATCTCTACGGAAAAGACTTATAATCATCAACATTACCTAACCTCTGTTGCGGTGAACAACCCACAAGTTATTCATATACTGGCCACTGTCGTATCGATAACAGATCGTAAGCTAGGGGTCACTGTCGAGATCATAAAGATCCATAAACCCAACACGTCATCATCATCATCATCTGTAAGTCGAATCGTATATGTATGATTACAACACAATAAAAAAATGAAACAAAATATGGTGTTATTAGAAATTCTTCGTAGACTCTTTATCGTCCCTCGTAAATAATTATATATAACACGAGCTATCAGTCCTCTTTATCGTAAAAAGCCTCTGAAAGAATTAACGAAAGGAACTCGTAGTTCGTTCGATATCGCCTTCGTATGAGTCTCCTCTATGAGAAGGAACTCGCAGAGGCATCCTCCAAACGAAGGAACTCGCAGTTCGTTCGATATTACTACCGCATGGTCTTGGTACCATTTGATTGTCCGTTTGAGGTCGCTACCGTACGATCTTGGTGTCATCCGTCCAACGTTGTCCGTTTGAGGTCGCCACCGTACGGTCTTGGTGTTATCCAACGTCGCCACCGTACGGTCTTGGCGTCGTTTGTATAACGAATGCTCTCTCTCTCTCGCATATTTAATAAATAACGAACGGTTCTGAATTTTATATATGTTATAACGAGAGTCAATGTCCGTCAGTTGTAGATACGTCGTTGGTATCATGAAACGTCATCTATGTCGTCGTTGCGGACTCGCGCTCGAGTCGTATGCGGCTCTACGACGCCACTTATAGAGTCACCCGTCACAGTCCGAGAACGAACATTCTTATTCGATAGCGCTCCCTGGCGTTCGTCTAGAAGACCCCTCTCAAGACGATCGTGTGAAGAAAACGAAATACTCTTGTAAATGCGAAGCGACGTTCGAAAGATGGAACGATCTGCAACATCACGTAAGAACAACATGCCGTCTTAAAAAAAGACCAAGGCATTCACGTGTGCTAAATGTGGAAAAAATTTTGTCACACGTTACTACTTGACCAAACACGCGTGTGACAAACCACCACCACCACCACCACCACCACCACCACCACCACCACCACCACCACCACCTCATCACCCGCTAGTCACCGACGAAGACCCCGTTGACCCGCCCGAACGTCTTCCCTTCCCAGACGCTCTGTCGACGAACTTGTTAGACGTCGTTCGAGAGCACTGGTCCTCCATAAGGACATGCGTAGCGAGAGGACCTCTCCAGAGCAGGTACAATTACAGATTAACGACGCTAGACACGACCGTTCTAGAAACACCGTTGAAGAACGTGTTCCAGGAGCAGACCACCGCCTTCAAGATTAACCTCAGTTACGCGTTCGTGTTGAGGAACAAGAACACGGATCGATACAGGTATTATCACGCGTCTTGTAACTGCTGCGGACGGTACCTGGACGAACCCAGTCTCATAGCCAACAGCAAGGACTTTGACAAGTTTCTGGAATGAATCCGAGAAGCCGACGTCTTGCAATGGGCCATCAATCAAAGACCTGATTCCGCGTGGGTGTGCGAGCTCGTGACAAACGCCACCTTCTTCGTCAATCGCATCATCGATCATCCGATAGGATGCGTTGGAATGATACCCCTTCCGGTCTACATTAAGAAGAACAAAGCAGTCGTCGGATTGGAAGCGGATCTCAACCACGGTAGACGGTACGGCGATAACCTGTGTCTCTTTCAATGTCTGGCCCTGCACCGAGGGTGTGACGTACGTTGGTTGAAACCGGCTGTGAAGACGCTGTACGAGACGTACGCTCAAGACGGTGTACCCATGGAGAAATTTGCCGGCGTCTCGGTGAAAGACCTCTATCGTGTCGAGACCACGTTCCAGACGAATGTGTGCGTGTACAGGCTCGTAAAACCGAACGAGGACGACGACGACGAACGACCAACCGCCGAACTCATCCGTCGATCAATCTGTAAATACCCTACCACGCTCTACCTCAACCTTCACGAGACGCATTTCTCCTTCATCAGCGATGTACGCATGTACTGTCACTCGTACCGATGTCGAACATGCAACTCGTTGTGGAAACGCACATGGAACCTACGCGTGCACGAGAGCACGTGTACGGGTTCTGTACGTCGAGTCTTTCCGGGAGGTGTGTACCATTCCACGCCATCGATATTCGAACGACTGGACGAAGAGAACATCCGAGTGAACGAGTCGTTGCGGTACTATCCGTATCGAGCCACTTTTGATTTCGAATGTTGGTTCGACACCGAGCACCTTCCGTCCGACAGCGAGGTTCGCTGGATCGCGCGTCACGTTCCGCTGAGCGTCAGCGTGGCTTCAAACGTACCGGGACACGAACGAGTGACATGTCTCGTCACGAACGGAGACTCCAACAAGTTGATGATCGACATGATGGCCATTCTGAAATCGATGAGCGACGCCGCGTACGACTGCATCAAAGACTCGTACGAGAACGTGTTGGAGCAACTCGCGGAAGAATTGACGCGCTGGGACGAGCAAGAGGAGACTACGAGAGCGGCCAACGACAAGAAAAGTCGACGTACAAAAAATCCGTACAAAAAGCTGATGGGACAACTGTATGGATGGATGCGTCAGTTACCCGTCATCGGGTTCAATTCGGGTCAGTACGATCTCAAAGTCGTCAAACAGTTCCTCGTGCCCTACTTCCTGGCCGTTGCAAAGACATAGGAGGGAGAAGAGAGGCGGCGAGAAGAAGAAGAAGAAGAAGAAGAAGACGGACCGTTTTTCGTCATCAAGCGCAACAACGCTTTCATGTGTCTTTCGACGGATCAGTTGAAATTCCTAGAAATGACCAACTACCTCGCTCCCGGGTTGAGTTACGCCAAGTATCTGAAAGCGTACGGATGCGAGGTGACGAAAGGTCATTTCCCGTACATGGATCGACTGGAGAGGCTCGACGATACCGTTCTACCTCCGAAAGAGGCCTTCTTCAGTCGACTGAAGAACGAAGGTATTTCCGACGAGGACTACGTCAGTTGTCAGGAGGCGAGGCGCGACAACGGTATGATGACGTTGCGCGACTTTCTCGTCTGGTATAACAACAGGGACGTGGTTCCCTTTCTGCAGGCCGTCGACCGACAGTTTGACTTCTATCAGCAGCGTGGAATAGACATGTTCAAGCAAGGCATCAGTGTACCGGGTCTGACCTTGCTGTACCTGTTCAACGACCTCCCCGAGAAGACCTACTTTACCATCTTCAACGAGAAACACAAAGATCTGCACGATCTCGTCAAAGATAACATTTGCGGCGGTCCGTCGATCATATTTCACCGCTATCACGAGAAAGCGATCACCGCGCTACGTCGAAACGAGTACGGAGAGGCGGCCCGCTCGTGTCGATCGATCGTCGGGTACGATGCGAACGCGCTGTATCTATGGTTGCTCATGCAAGACATGCCCATGGGATGGTACACGCGACGACGATTTGAGAACGACTTCCGACCCGAATCGGCTCAGCTGTACGGACAGATGGCTTCGGAATGGCTGACGTGGGAATCCGAACGTGCGGGACTTTCCATACGACATCAGACCAACGGACGAGAGAAACGGATAGGTAAACATCGAGTGGATGGATGGTGCAGCGAGACGAAGACGGCTTATCAGTTCCATGGTTGTTTCTTTCACGGTTGTCCGTGCACTCGAGCAGAGGTCAATTCCGTCAACGGGAAAACCATGACCGAACTGCTCGCCGAGACCCGAAAGACCACCGCCTACCTACGTCACTTCGTCAAGGTCGTCGAGCTGTGGGAATGCGAATGGAAAAAGATGAGACGAGAGCCGCGCGTGAAACAGTGTCTGAACGCCGCGTTCCCGCGACGACGTCGACACGTTCTGTGGACGATGACTCAGCAACAGATCCTGAGCGGCGTGCGCGACGGAACCGTGTTCGGCATGATCGAGTGCGACATTTGCGTGCCTGAAGAACTGCGCGATCACTTCGCCGAGATGCAGCCCGTGTTCAAGAACATCAGTCTGATGCGCGAGGATCTCGGTCCGTTCATGCGTCGATACGCCGAAGAGCACAACATCATGACGACTCCGAGACGCATGCTCGTGGGCAGTTATTACGGCGATAAGATACTGCTCGCCACGCCCTTGTTGCGATGGTATCTGGACCACGGTCTCGATGTGTTACACGTCTATCAGGTCGTCGAATACGATCCGATTCCGTGCTTCCGTCGATTCGGCGATGCCGTGTCCGAGGCCAGACGCGCGGGAGACGTTCACCGTGACAGGGCCATCATCGCGGACACCATGAAGTTGCTGGGAAACTCGGGCTACGGAAAAACCATCACCAACGTGGACCGGCATCGCGACGTCAACTACTGCGCGGAGAAGGCGGCGTCGCGCCTGGTCAACGATCGTCGATTCCGCCAACTCGACGTCGTCGTCGACGGCGCGTACGAGATAGCGATGAGCAAGAGAACAGTGATGTACGCCTTGCCTGTACACGTGGGATTCTTCGTTCTGCAGTACGCCAAGATGCGCATGCTGCAGTTCTATTACGATTTCATCGACAGATACGTGGAGCGTCCTCTGTTCCAATACTGCGAGATGGATACGGATAGTGCCTATTTGGCCTTGGCCGGTGAGTCAGTCGACGTCCTCGTGACCCCTGCACTACGAGAACATTATTTTCGACATCGATCCGAATGGCTCCCGTCGGAATGTTGCGACGCGCATCGGGACGAGTACGTGCGCTGTCGACTCGCCGACAGACAGTGGGTCGGAGACGAAGAGTGCTGCAAGATGCGACGAGCGTTCGACAAGAGGACTCCGGGACTGTTCAAGGTAGAATGGTCGGGCGACGGATTCGTGGGTTTGTGTAGCAAGACGTACTATTGTTACGGATCCACCGACAAGTACAGCACCAAAGGTCTGAGCAAACGGCACAACATCATCGACAAGGAGGCATTCCTGGAGGTGCTCACCAGTCGTCGGAGCGGAAGCGGAAAGAACCGCGGGTTTCGGGTGTATAAATCGGCCGTGATGACGTACGTGCAGGAACGAGCGGCTCTCACCTACTTCTACGCCAAACGCGTGGTGCACGAGGACGGCTTGCGCACGGGTCCGACAGACGTGTAGATAAGGCGACGCGGTTCGATGGTCTGTCATAACAGACCATGGACGCACGATGGAAACACCCCTTCACGTGCGTCGTCGCCGGACCGACGGGCTGTGGCAAGAGCACGTTCGTAACGCGTCTGTTGCATCATGCAACCGCGATGATCGACCCACTGCCCGAAAAGATCACATGGTGTTACGGAGAATGGCAAGAGGCTTACGCGACAACGGACTTGACTCACGTGCGATTCGAGGAAGGGTTACCAATGGAATCCATGTTCGAACCGACAACGAGGAACCTCATCGTCATAGACGATCTCATGGCGGAAACGAACGAGCGAGTCACGACCTTGTTTACTAAAAAAAAGCCACCACAGGAACACGTCCGTGCTGTATCTCGTACAGAACCTGTTTCCTAAAAACAAAGAGAGTCGCACCATCAGTCTTAATACCCACTACATGGTGGTGTTCAAGAATCCACGCGACGCGATGCAGATGTCGCACTTGGCACGACAGATGTATCCAGGACGAGTGAAATTCGTACAGGAGGCGTTTAAAGATGCCACGAGGTTACCGTACGGTTATCTATTGGTCGATCTCAAACAGGCCACGCCCGAGGACATGCGTCTGCGCACGACCATCTTTCCAGACGACGACGTGCAGTATGTGTACTTGCCGAAGGTATAAAAGACCGGGCGCATGAATCGTCTCTTCATTCGCACCATGTCTGAGCTCGTGAAGAACCACATTTTGTGCATCCAGACTCTGGCTCGACACAAGAACAACAACATAAAAAAGGCCATCATCGCCAACGCGGACGCCAAGTTGCTGTGCGCACTAGCCGAGTGTGCTTACAACATACTAACGAAGAACATTCCATTGACCGCTTTACATAGGCGTCGATTGGGCAAATACAGGACGAAGTTACGCGAGTTGGCTCGAAAAAACACGACCGCGGCTCGGAGAAAACGCCTCTTGCTGCCCCAGATCGGCGAGGGTCAGAGCGGAGGTTTCCTATCGGCCTTCCTAGCTCCGTTGGCCGGTTCGGTCTTTCTACCCTTTCTTCGTCAGGTGCTGACCGGGAATTAGACGCATGGATCACGCACGAAAGATGGCTTTGGTAGACCCTCGATTGCTGGACGCGCTTCGCTCGCAACCTCCTCCTCCAACGGATACCGTAGGTAAGATAGTGCAAACCCTCGACGAAGAGATGAAGACCATCCTCGATAGAAAGGACCTCGACGACGGGATCAAGGTAACGCTGTATAATCAGGCGTTGCAACGATACAACGGTCTGGTCGATAAACGCGTCAAGGAACCGATACGCACGATCTCGGTGAACGAATCGACGAAAGATTCAAAGACGAAGGATGAGGAGTCGAAGGAGGAGGATACTCCTATTAGGAGACTGGAGGCTACCGTCTTGGACACCGTTCCCAAGAGTCTGCAGAGCAAAGCCAGACGATTGATGGAACATCTCAAAAGAAACGTCGCGTGGAGCGATCGCGGCGAACTCGTACATGAGGGTGTTCCCATTGCGGGAAGTAAGGCGGTGGATCTCGTTCACGATCTGTTGCGTAAGAGAAAGACCGACGCTCCAACGGGTTGGCGGTCGCTCGCGAAACAACTCCGCACCGTCAACATACCCATGGAGTTGATCGGTAACGCAGCCCGGAGAACCTACATACAAACGGACTCTCTCTCTCGACGGTCTGCCGCTACCCCGCGTGCTGTTGACAGCGCACGAAAATCTCTACGTTGGACACCCCTCGCACGTTCGAGACACCCCACACCCATACCACCTCGCTGGCTCGCCTTATAAGGAGACCGCGTCGTAGGCGTAACCCACTCATGTCGTCGGATTCGCAAGACACGCATCGTTCCATCGTTGCTTCGATGCTGTTTAACGGACTTACCTCACTCGGTGATATCGCTGCCGGAATTCTTATACAACAGGTGTTATTCGGACTATGGTTTCGTTGCCAGACTGTCGTTCGGTCGTTACCGTCGTGGGCACGATAACGTGCATCCTACTATACGTCAGCGCACTCCTCGTCGTTCGTCACTACTCGGGACCCGTCAACGTCACCGTCGTCGCCAACGCGTCGGATCTTCTGTTTTAACGATGACGAAGAGACTGAAGAAGGTCTATTTCGATCCGAGTCGAGTAGGCAGTTACGGAGGAGTCGATGCCTTGCGACGCGTCACGCAAGCGCCTCGGAAAATAGTCGCGCGATGGTTGTCGGAACAGGACGCCTACAGCTTACACAAACCAGCGAGACGACATTTCAAGAGACGATGCGTCATCGTGGGTGGTATGAATCAACAGTGGCAGGCCGATCTCGTCGACCTGAAGACATTGAAAAACGACAACGACGTTATGACCTTTCTCCTCACGACGATCGACGTCTTTTCGATACGAGCGAAATGCATTCCTATACATAGCAAGTCCCCCGCGTCGTTGGTCGCCGCTCTGCAAATCGCGTTCGCGGACGATCCGCCGCAGACGTTACAGAAGGATCGTGGAACGGAATTTCTGAATAAATCCGTTCAGACGCTCTTACGAAAACGAGGCGTCCATCACTTCGCCACAAACAACGCGGAGACGAAGGCGAGCATCGTGGAACGTTTCAACAAGACGTTGAAGGAACGCATGTGGCACTACTTCACGAAAGTTCAGACGTGGCGTTACATCGACGTCCTTCCGGATCTGGTGCGAACGTACAACGACACCCGTCACCGCAGCCTCGGTATGGCTCCGTCGCAGGTGACTGCAAGGAATCAAGAAAAGGTGTGGCAGCGTCTGTACGGACACGATGGTAAGGGCGTGCCCAAGTTGAACGTGTCGGATCGTGTACGCATCAGCAAGTACAAAGCACGTTCGAAAAGGGCTACGAGACGAACTGGAGCGAAGAGGTGTTCACCGTGTACGAAGTTCACCCCTCTGCACCGCTCGTGTACCGCCTGCGAGACGATCTCGGCGACGTGCTGGAAGGTACCTTCAACGAACTGGAGCTGCAGAAAGTGGTGATACCGACCGATAAAGAGTTCCGAGTGGAAGCGGTGCGGGAACGTCGTAAGGTCGGCTCTCGAACGGAAGCTTTGGTGAAATGGTTCGGATACTCGTCCAGATTCAACAGCTGGATCGATGCTAAGTCGCTCACTTCACTATAAAGACTAAATGACACGAGATGGATTGTCATTATGGATCAAGACACGGCACCGCACACTGTCGTCGTAGAGGAGGAGAAGGAGGAAAAGGAAGAGACGGAGGAGGAGGAGGATTGCACCGACGCATCGAACGACAGCGCTCCTTGGCATCTATTCGGTGTCAAGTGTCCCAAAGAAGAGATAGTGTTTCTATGTCAGATCGTCATCTTGTACACGGTCATCGTGATAAGCATCTACAACCTGACTGTCGGTCACGACAATTCTAATCTGTGGACGGCTCTGTTGAGTAGCTCGTTGGGCTATCTACTACCCAATCCCACGTTGAGACGCAATGACGACTGATTTCTACATGACGCTGCCTAGCAACGCTTCTATGAAGACGCACCTCGACAACACCTTGACCCATTACGTCACGGAGTTACCTCACCGTGTCGATCTGATCGGTGAGTGGGAGTGCGGGTTGACGGAGATACAGTATCCGCACACTTGGTACAAAGTCACGGAGAACGATGTCTGGTTATTCCTCGAAGAGGTCGATGTTCCCGACGTGACTCGACGTGCGAGATTGTCGTGTGGATATTACGACGACCCGTTAACACTGCTGCACCACGTCAACAACGGACTGTACAGTCTGAGAACGGCGAAGACACGAGCTCAAATGAGCTATAGTTCCGTCACTCAAAAAATGACGTTACACATGACGGAGAACACCTCGTTCTTTATACCGTACCACAGCTCGACTACTTCCATGTTAGGATTCCGCAAGAAGGTGGTCACCGGAATGGAAACGACTGCTGCTACGTCCGCGTTGTCACTCGTCTCCGACTCTCGAACTTCCGACTCCACCTACCCCTTCCACATCGAGGCACCCGACGTGGTGGACATGACGCAGGGGTTCAACACCCTATACGTATATACGGACGTTGTGGAGTCTCGTATAGTGGGTGACACTCTAGCACCTCTGTTGCGATCCATTCCGATTAGTGGACGTCACGGTGACGGGGTGTCCGAACGGTTCACTAACGTTCACTACGTACCTCTGTTGCGCTCGAACTTCCACTCGATCGAAGTGGATATAAGAGACAACATGGGTCGACGCGTGCCATTCAAATACGGCCGAGTGACGGTGACGCTTCATTTTCGTCGACGCAAGACCGGACTGTTCCAATGAACTACAACGATTATTACGCGCGTCAGGCTGGCGGCGCGCTGCCCTACTTCGCCGGTGCGCAATACCAACGAGGTCACGGACTGGGCAGTCTGTTCGGCGGTCTGTTGCGCAGCGCCATGCCGCTCATCAAGAGAGGTGCCGTGGCTTTGGGTAAAGGAGCGTTGAAGACCGGCGTTCGTATAGCCGGCGATGTCTTATCGGGTCAGAACATAAAAACGGCTGCCAAGCGACGCGTCACCGATGTCTTGTTGACGGGTCTTCGATCTCCCCCTGGTAAACGTATAAAACGACCGAGTGCGAAGGCGACAATCACTGCGGTAAAGAGACGACGCAAGAAACGGACGCCCAAGAGACGAGAGATCGACATATTCGACAATGACGCTCGTGTATAGACAGAACTCGTACGCGTATCGACCCTCTCACGCGAACACACCGTTGACTTACGGACTTTCCGATGAATTACGCCAGGTCGGCGATGCGCTGCCCGACTTCGTCGGTGCGTAATCGAGGTCGTGGACTGGATATTCTCTTGTGTTGCGTCATAAACACCGTGGCCTTAGGTAAGGATATAAAACAACCGTCTGCAAAGGCGACAATCACTGTAGTAAAGAGACGACGCGAGAGACGGACGTCCGAGAAACGAGAGATCAACAATGGCATTCGTGCATAGACAGTCGTGCGAGGGAGTCAAGAGCGAGCTGGATCTCTTTACCGTACCTCCCACTCAGAACTGCATCATCGCAAGTCACGTGGTGGAACATCAACCCACGGCGTCTCTGGAGTCTGGAGGACCGATAGAATTTCTCATCCCGGGTTCGGGCGACGATTACATAGATCTCGCCAACACGATGATACACGTGCAGGTGAAGGTGACGCAGCCCAACGGTGCCGATCTCGACGCGGCTGCGCCCGTAGGACCTGTGAACAACTGGTTGCATTCGCTGTGGAGTCAGGTCGACGTCTCCATGAACGGTACGCTCGTGACCCCGTCGTCCAACACGTGCCCGTATAGAGCCTTCGTGGAAACGCTGTTGACTTACGGAGTCGGTGCCAAGTCGACGCAGCTGACGAATCAGCTGTGGTACAAGGACAAGGCTAGTCGCATGAGCGCCGTCGAGCTGGCGGACGGAGCCGATCCCAACCCCGGGTCGTGACTCGACGAGAGTACATAACAGGCAGTCGCGTGGTCGACATGATGGGTCGTCTCCACGTGGATATGTTTCTGCAGGATAAATTCCTAATCAACGGAGTCGACGTCAAGATACGACTGGTGCGTAGTAAGCCGTCGTTTGCGTTGATGGCCGGAGGAGCGGCCCCCGATTACAAGATAACGATCGTCAATGCAACCTTGTTCGTCAAGAAGGCCACCCTGAATCCACCCGTGCAATTGGCTCACATCAAAGCGCTCGAGAAGAGTACGGTCAAGTATCCGTTACGACCCGTCAGCGTCAAGGTGTACTCCATTCCCGCGGGGGCACGATCGCACACGCATGAGAACCTGTTCCTCAACACGCTACCGAAACGTCTCGTGCTGTGCTGCGTCGACAACGACGCCTACAACGGCGCGTACGATAAAAACCCATTTCACGCCAAGAACAAGGCCATAGGCTTCCACTCGGTGTACGTGGACGGACGTCAGATACCTTCCATACCCTTCCAGCCCAACTTCGAGGACAACCTCTTCGTCAGGAGCTACACGAGCCTGTTCACCTCGACCGGCAAGATCTGGCAGGATGAAGGGAACGGTCTGACTCGCGACGACTACCGAGACGGCTACACCTTCTTCTGCTTCGATCTGACCCCCGACCAGTGCGACGGTCCCTGCTTCAATCTGGTGCAATAAGGCAACCTGCGCATCGAATTTCATTTCCGAGAAGCGCTTCTCACCACCGTGAACATCGTCGCCTACGCCGAATTCGAATCCGTGCTGGAAATCGACAAGAACCGCAACGTCGTCTACGACTACTGAGATGGACACCCTGCAGATCGCTCGTCTACTGGCGATGGATTCGAACACCGCGTCCGTCTTTGGCGGCGTTGTACCCAAAGACGGATTGCCTAAAACAATAGACGCTTTGCCGATCGCCTTCGTGTGCAACACCGACAACGGCGACGAACCGGGCGAACATTGGATAGCGCTGTACCTATCCTCCGACGGACGCGGCGAATACTTCTGTTCGTACGGTCTACCGCCTCTTCACGCTGCGTTCAGCACCTTCTTGAATAAACACTGTTCCGAGTGGACTCATCATAGTAAGAGACTTCAGAGTCCAACGTCTAACGTTTGCGGACAATATTGTGTGACTTATATAATGTTTCGATGTAACGGTTGTCCTATGAGAACTTTCGTAAACGCATTCCGAACCGATCTGGTCGCTAACGATTGTCGCGTGTTCGATTGGGTTAACCTACTAAAAAAGGGTATCCCATACTATCGCGTATCGTACTGAACCTCTGGCGAGGTGGAGACACCCGTAAGTTCGCGACCTCTGATTCGATGGTCGACGTCCGCAAGTCGTCTCTCGAACGTGCTTGTACTGTTGTCGTTACGATTGCATCGCTTGTATCGCTACCGCTTTGTTTTATTCAATAAAATACGTGTGCACCGTACGCTTTTGTTCGTCTCCTTACTAGGTCAATAACGTAAGTCCGTTAGGTGTCCCCGCCCGTCGATCTACCAACCCGCCCGTCAGCCCGTCATTCAGTCGCAGTCGCTAGAGAGCGCACATGTTATCCGGAAGATCTCCCCACCTAGCAGTCCACCATTCAGTCGCAGTCGCTAAAGAGCGCACGTGTTATCCAGAAGACCACGCACGCATGCGCACGCACGCTCGTCAGTCGTTAGATGGCGCTAGGGTTATTCTTCGATTACCGCTAGGGGGCTGCGCGCGCAACCGGATGTAGAAGTAGACCATGGGTGCAAATTCGTGAGGTTTAATATGCTATAAGGTACTACTAAGGCAGAGTAGACTAACGATAACAAATGTTGTTACAGTAGAACAACTTGTTCAACTTAAAGAAAGAGGTATGTCATGTGTACCGTACAGCAAGTAGACAGGTAGCTAGATAAGTACACAGACCTTTAGTCTTATCTGAGGCGTTGAAGTTTGGATCACATTGACACACACACGACTGTCACGATCCAACACAGTCGAGATCACTGTTCATCGGAGGCGGCCTGTCGCACACTCGTCGTCGATGTTGTACACCTCGTCCGCACGGCCGGGAAAACTCTCCCCACTTGGTCCATGATCCCCACTGGCCGTCGATAATGGCTACAAAGACATTGCGGAATGCACTGGCGACAGCGGCGTTATGTAAGTCGATAACAAAAATAAAAATAAAATAAGTGAGCACATTAAACACTGTTGAACAGCCCTGTTAAGATAATGTATAATATTATGTCTGAATTGTCATTTAATATACAGGCATATTATGTGATTCAACAAATAAATACTTTTCCAGGTCAGTGCAGGTACCAATTGTGAGTACTGGGGTCAGGTGTGTGCGTGTGTGGGTGTGCGCATGCGTGCGTGCGTGCGTGCGTGGGTACGTCCGACCGTAGTCTGTAGAAATGTGTATTGGTTTGCTAGAAAAAAGCATTAGTATGATAAGTAAGCAAATCATACATAGCCAGAAAACAAGAATGAATGTCAGGTACCAAGTTGGGACATACGAGTTTCACTAAACATGTGTAAATAATATCTAGTGATGTAATAATATCTCGTGACGTATTGAAACATTTATTTTGCATTATATGTGTACAACAATTATTTATGCACATGCACAGAGTATAGCATGCAATGATGGAATATGGGACTGGGAAGAAATCGGCTAATTTGTGTAGCTTATACCCATATATATAAACATCATGACGGTATGGAAACACTAACGTAATTTTAATGCTTCAGTAGTGGTTATACGTCTACTGATATTTATATTATAGAGAGGTTATTTTCATATGGTTCTGTAGATGACTAACATGCGTGTTGTTAAATAGCATTATTATGTAGATAAATAACTACGCTAAATTATTACAAGGTACACTGTATATTGCGATACAAAGACGTTGTAAAGAGAGACCTGATAGATTATGGCATTGACTCTATGCGCTGGCAAACAGTTGCTGAAGAACGACCTACCTGGCGAACCAGTCTTACTGGCGGCTCTGCTATAGATATCAAAACATACCAGACTGACCAGGAGATCAAGTGTGCGAGGCGTCATGCTCGCAATCTACCGTCAAACAAGCAATGTCTCACGAGACAGAAGCTGGCCACTGCTACTACATTTTGGATGTGCTACATCATGTAAAGATTTTACATATTTTATAGACACTCTTCGTTGTTCTACCATATATTTTCACAGAACATGCCTTACCAGTATGTCTACATGGTGTCTGTTTCACTCACTGTTTGTGTAATGTGGACTCTGATCCTTTTAACTGTGTAATCTTCAAATGTTTGCGTATAACATCGCTTCATTACGCTAATGTGCATTACATGTACAGTGCTTACCGGGATCCGGTGGTCTAGCTACAGTAGTTGATGTTTCTGCTGGTGTCGGTTCTGTTGTTACTGGCTTAGTGGATGCTGGTTGGGCGGTTGTCGATGTTGTAGTTGTCGATGGTTCGGTTTTCGTTGGTTGTTTTACTGGGGTTGTTTGGGCTGAACAAATTAATGTTGCATCCACTGGAACATTAAGTGAACGTATGTGGTGAGTCAAATCTATCAGCTAACACAGTCAGCGTTTACATTGCGTTATATGTGTACAACAATACATGCATACATCATTTTGTGTTTCTATATGCACACATTGATTGGATATGATTCTTTGAAGAAATCTGCTACGTTGTGGTTATCTATTCTTTGTGACTTATCTATACAAATATCCATATATACACAACATCACGGTAAGAAGACACTGATTTAATGATAACGCTTCAGTTGTTGCTGTACACATGCTGGTATTTATATTTTAGAGATGATGTTTTCATATGGTTCTGTGAATACTTAACATGTGTGTTGTTGTACTGTATTGAATCTCAAGTCGTGCTGGAATGAACAGGTCTGCCAGGAGATAACGAGTATAACCTTTAACGGTCCTCTGGACTGACTACCGCGCTTACCTTTACTTTTGTCCTTGGAAGTATAACTGTCAAGCGATGCATCACAGTTGGGGCCAGAGCATCATACAGCGCAAGTGCAAATGTATCCCTTCGTCAGGTCAATGCATATATCGCCGTGTTTCCATGGGTTTGAAGAGCATTCGCCGATATCTACATTGCAATAATTGTATCTGAATTACGATTGTTGTCGATTTGGCTGTTAACGTTCTTGAATCACCAGTACAAGAAACATCATCATGATATGGTTCGCCGGTACACTCTTTCACGTCTACTAAATATTCGGCACCTGCCAGTAAAATTACCGTATCCAAGTAGCTTTACACATTATCAGGAATATCATCAGTGCTCGTTGCACACTGTTTTTATTTATAATGTTCTTCGCCCGTACTTTTTACGACTATTTCGGTAGTCGATATAGACGACAAACTTTCGGACAATTCCATTGTTTCAACCGTGGCTGTGGTGGTTTCTGTTGATAGAATATGCATTTATTTAAAACATCACAATGCATATCACGTCAAAATAATTATAGTATTGTCCTACCAAAATTATTTGTTTAGTAAAAGCAATGCAATGTGTCACACTAAATTATTGTTTTAATATAAACATTTAAAGTGGCACAAACTAGAAATACAGCCGTGTATCGAGATTTCGAAGCGATTTACATGGTATACCCTTGATTAATGAAGTCAAAGGGAATACACCTCACGTTATAGTTACGACTTTATGTTTAACGTAACGTAATGTTTAACTTAGAAAGAAAGAAAGAAGTTTATTTGCCCCATGTACATAATGTAAGTCTTGTGTATGCGCATTTTATCTTAAATGTTTTAAAGTGCAAGATAATGTCGTATCATCGGCATACATGATGAAATCAAACATATGAATAGCTTGTGTGAAATCATTTATATATATATATAATAAACAGTAGAGGTCCAAGTATTGAGCCCTGGGGAACACCGTTGGTTATAGGTCAAATATCTGACTTTATTTCTTCTATTTCAATATACCGTTTTCTGTTTTTTAAATAACTTTTAAATAGTTGCAGTGTTGAGCCTTCTAGGCCATAGTATGTTAATTTATTTATTAAAATGTTGTAGTCAATGGTATCAAATGTCTTGGACAGGTCGAGAAATATAATAATAGTTTCTTCGTTTTTATCCAATTGAGTTATACTTTTATCAATAAGCTCGTGTGTTGCATAGTCAGTTGAATGTGCTGCATACTCAGTGACAATTAACATAGCAACACATGCACTATGTTAACCGTCGGGAATTATCGACAATCCATTAGATTTATGGAAGGTTTTATTTCTTCGTACACCCAATACATGTATTGTGAGATGCCGACAGCTACACAGTTGGTTAAATGTATTTTATTATAAAGTTATCACATCATCGGACGTCCTCCCTAGCCATGGGTGGTAGTAGCTGTCCCTTCTCTAAGAAAACGCTTAACTCTTCCGAAAATTAAACTATCGTAAACCGGTGTCCAAATAAGTAGGTAACTAAGGAGCCGACCTTTAGCATTCAATCCATTGAACTTGTTGGTCACATGTTTTTCGAGAGAGCGAGAAGAGGTCCATAATCGTTTCGCGCATTCTCGTCAATATTCCAGGCGGTTTTTAAATTTTCACTAAAATTGTTGTTTGATGAAATATTAAAGTAAATTAATTTGCCAGATGATTTCATAAAAACGATGTTGGTTAGAATGTTCACCAAATGATTTTGAAATGAGAGGAGCGAAACAAAATCAAATTGAGGAGGAACATTTACATAATATTTGCTGTTTTTCATACTATTTCACCAATTTATCTTGCTCTTCTTGCAAAGTTTGTTGATATCCCTGTTACGATTAACATGTCTCAATACATTACGGTCGTCCGCAAAGCCTGTAGCAATGGATAGAGAACCATACTAAGGCGAAAAGGTCCATGTTTGCACACACATTCGTCGGCTTCTGTGACGCGTCCACATTACTGGCATTTCTTCGTACCCGTCTAATAACTTACATTCAATACATGTAATGCAATTATACATGTTAACTTGTTGACAGCAAATGAAAGGCGACCATTTAATATTGCAGACGAATGAATGGTTACTCAACTGATGGAGACATTCTGAAGTGGCTGCTAACATAAATGCACGCTGACACTCTCTTTGAATTTCACCTGTCGTCATTGTCAACCCTTGTTATGCTCTTCGTTTAATTCAATAAATTAACCAATCAATCCTTTATACCAACACACACTTACAATACAATAAGTGACAAGTTACTAACAAAATGTGCAACAAATGTGAATTGATGAAGAATACACAAGGTTGAGTTGGAAATGGGGTGAACAGAAGTGAAATACTTTATCTCAATTGATACGTAATTATATATTTTCATTACTTACAACATGTAGCAATTGAAAATCGTTGTATCAATTGTGACTAGTACTTTGCAATAATTGCTAACTTGTAGCACTTTTTAAATGCTTGTATAGTTCCACAAGTGGTAATGTTTTCATTAAGGGAATTCCACAAGTGGTAATGTTTTCATTAAGGGAGTTCCACAAGTGGTAATGTTTTCATTAAGGGAGTTCCACAAGTGGTAATGTTTTCATTAAGGGAGTTCCACAAGTGGTAATGTTTTCATTAAGGGAGTTCCACAAGTGGTAATGTTTTCATTAAGGGAGTTCCACAAGGTCGCTCCATATATGGATACGCTCCATATATGGATATGCCCATTGACTTTGCATTAGAACGAAAGCGAGTTATGCATAATGAATCGTTCTGTCTAGTACCGTATAGAGACACATACAGTTTTAGATGTTTTTGCAAATTACTTGGCAATTCATTATTAAAAACCCTAAACATAATAATAGCCGTCTTGAGCTTAACTAAATCTACACATTTTAGAACGCCTAATTGTTGAAAAAGAGTGCTCGTATGTTCCCGACGTTTTACTCCACAAACTAACCGAATTACTTGTTTCTGTAATATATTCATCAATACATTTTTTTACATGTACTCTGGTTATTTGTTGATTATTAATGGACATATTAATTTCAATATCAGGTGGACGATTTCGGAATTTTGTTTTTGACAGGTTCAATGTTAATGTGTTCACAGCAAACCATTTAGCCAATTTGAACTTATTGAGTTCATTTGCCATATCTTTATTGGTGGAAATGTCTTTGTCTCTACAATATCGCCCATATTTATTTAATGTCTCCTCTCTTTTCTGCTAGCAATTTACTGTAATACGCCTTTTCGGTGGATCTTAATTTAGAAGTTAGTTTGTTTTTGTACATTTTGTATCGAGATTCAGAAATTTTTGTTCCATCCCGAAGAAATAAACTGTAAATAAGATACTTCTTACGACATGCGTTTTTTAAGCCGTTGGACAACCATTGATAAAATTGGCATACGCGATGTTAACATCATCCGAACGCAACACGCTTTCCGACTGTTCTTGCTTCATACGTTCCATAGACAAAAGTACATTGTCCTCTTTCAGGCTTCTTACATTGCTAAGTGTCTTATAATTTTTTTTGTCGTATTCATATTTACATAATACAGATATTGGTAAGTGGTCATTAGTGTCAATGATTAGTAAACCGCTATCAGCAGAGTAAGTTGATGGTAATTCGGCTCGGTCTTACAATTAAAGGATTTAATCCTTGACCATACGTACGTTCAAGAAACCGCTTTGTTCCGGTGTGTGTTTCCTGTTTAAGTAAATCAATATTAGAGTCACCACACAGAAATTTGGCTTTACTCGGGTTGGCATATCTAAGTAACTGGTCCATGTACTCACACAATCTGTCTATGCCTGTACCCTGAGCTTTACAGACACAGCTCACAATTATATTTTTGTGTTTTTGCATGTCTAATTCGATAGTGACACATTCAAAGAGATTCTCAATTTCAAAAGATTTTGCTGTACGGAGTGCGCAATTAAATCTGTGATTTACGAAAAGTGCGACACTTCCTCCTTTTCAGTTTGCCCTAGCGACGTGAAAAACTTCATATACGTTTAATAAAATGTCTTCAGTTGTGTTCGGTTCATCCCAAGTCTCCAAAATGGCTATTATATCAAACGACAATTTAAGATGATCATTTCCATCGAGGTAATCATCAGGCGTTTCTGTGACGTATTTCATTAGCTAATTATGATCCAATGGTCGTGAAATACCCACTAAATTTTCAGCTATTAATAGCGTGTCTTGTGTTAATTTACCATTCACTAAGAAATCTTGGCTATATGAAAATGCTGTCCTCTTGCTTATGATTCCCTTATCACATGCCAAGCTTTTTCATGCTGCTGTTGTGCTTATCAAACTCCTTCTGGTAGTGATAGCTTTCTGCTATATGAATAAGTTGCCTTAATTTGTTTTTGTTTCTTTTATAATTGATTTAAGTAAATACTGTTTTTTTCTTAAAAAAATACATGTATAGTCTTTGTTTTGTTTTTATAGAATTCCTAACCTCTTTGGTAATTCATACTCTATGTTTCCCTTTTCTGACCCTTTTAAGACCTCTTTAAAAATGAAATAATTGTATATCTTGTTTGGGGATCTTCAGATGCACAAATATCATTCCAGCATATAGTATGTATAATACTTTTGAATAAGACAATGGTTTAATAATTATATGTTCTGGTCTCGTTACATCATCCGTTATGTCATCATTTAGCTTAGTTAGTAGAAATATTGGTAAATGATCAGAAATATCTGTACATAATATTCCATGCAGTTGATTATATTCACCAAGTATATAATTACTGTATATATTGTCTAGTATTGTGGCTGTAGTTGGTATTATTCCAATGGGCTTAGTAAGTTGAGATATTAGTGAATTTGAAAACATTGTACCTACATAGTCATGAGTTTCCACATGGTGATCGTAGTTTAGTAAATTAATGTTAAAATAACCAATGATATAACACTGTTTATTTTCAATTGTTAGTGGATGCATAATTTAATTATTTGTTCTATAAAGGCATTAATGTTTGTATTGGTGATCTGTAAACTACACCAACCAATATTTGCCTTTTTTGTGTTTCTTGAACTGAGACTTGACTTTAACAAAAATACATTCTATGTGTTCAGTCATAATATTAATTTCAGGCCTTTCTACACAGTCACATGATCTGTGTGTATACATTGATACTCCTCCTCTTTTCTGGAGGGTCTCGTAATATGAATACTTCTGTATTCTGGTAATGCATGTGGCTCTGAGGTTTCATTGTTTAAACATGTTTCACTTAAACCAGTTATCGAAAATTGTATATCTAACAATGTTAGGTAATTGCTCAACTTGTCAATATTGTTTGATATACTTCTAATATTCAAATGCATTAAGGAAATTCCTCTAGCATAGTTGTCATTGCATTTTATAATTTCATTTTTATCACTTTCAAGGTAGTATTTGGTCGTAAGTGCAGTGTTGCTTGTTGCAAGGAGATTGCAATCAGGATCTAAGTCTCCCATATTAAGGTTACTGTTTTCATAGCCAGACTCATCATTTGGAATTGATGCAATTCTAGTTAAGTGACTCATTTAAGTTGTTATTAACTATATGTAGGGCTCTTGTGGTAAACGCAGTGATTTTCTAATATATTAACAACACACATCGTTGTGTGGCAACTCGCAAAAAGTATTAATATTTTCTCATTAGTAAGATGTAATTTAATTAAAGAAAAATAATATTAACATAATTAGATAGGATACAAGCCAATGATTCTCCGTGGGTCTGACAGAAGCAGATGATTTTATAACCTATTCAATGTATAACATCATTCTAATGTCATTTCATGTAAGTTTCAGTTGAGAATTGATGATACACACGTTACGCACAGTAAATATCTATACATTGTAGAGTTGATCTTCAACATGCATCACAACAGTGTCATATCACCACGAGTTGACAATGCACGACTACTCACGATAATGTCTAGAGATTCTTCTGTTGATCTTCAACATGTATCACAACAGTGTCATATCACCACGAGTTGACGATACACGACTACCCACGCTAATGTCAAGAGATTCTTCTGTTGATCTTCAACATATATCACAACAGTGTCATATCACCACGAGTTGAGGATATACGACTACTCACGGTAATGTCTAGAGATGTGTCTGTTCATCTTCAACGTGTATCGCAAAATGTTACTTCATAACAAGTGCCAGTTGCCAAATGTTGATACCGTCGTTACGCACAGCAACTGTCTAGAGTTTCTTCAGTTGATTTTTAGTATGTATGACAAAAGTGTCACTTCATATAATGTCTGAATTGGGAAGTGACGCTACACACAGTATATGTACACTTGCTTGTGATCTTATCAGTCACAATGACAGCAATTCATTCCGTTGGACGGGCAACAACATTGTCGTCTTTCATTGATTCCTTGATCTGATGCAATAGATCGTCACTGCCACTGCCACCACTAGTGGCCGAGGCCGTTCTCGATTTGTTCATTGTATATGTAATTGGTTTCGATAGACGTAAACATAACCACTTCTGAGGTGCAGTACACGGTCCAACGCAGATTTATAATTCAGCAAACCAACCAGTGGGTGATACTAGGTTATGTTAGTTAATGTGGAGACTTTCCTCCATATATACCTGTCAAAATCCACACTCTTCTCTCCAAGACCCCTGCTTCTTCACACTTTTGGTCAACGCCGTCCACATGTGCTTCAAATTCAGAGATCCATCGCCTTCACAAGCAATAGATTGACGAATGGCGACACTTTTAAAAATGTCGAGATTTATTAATGTTAGTCGACAGATGGCGCCATCGCAGGCATAGCTGCCTATCTAATATGTAAAGCAGTGTGCATGTGCGTGTGTATGTGTGTGTGTGTGTGTGTGTGTGTGTGAGTGCGTCCGTGCGTGTGTGTGTTTGTGTGTGTGCGCGTGTGTCTGTGTGTATGTATGTATGTACGTATGTATGTATGTATGTATGCATTTATGTATGTATGTATGTATGTATGTATGTATGTATGTATGTATGTATGTATGTATGTATGTACGTATGTATGTATGTATGTATGTATGTATCTGTTTGCCGCATATGTGGGCCAACCCGGACGACAGTTGGTTCAAGGGGCCCTCATGATGGACATGAGCAGACGGTGGTGGAGCCACTGTAGCCAATAGAGTACAACAGTTAAATAAATAAAAATAATACGCTCGTTAGAGTTAGGGTGTCTCTTCCGGGTCGTACCTACACTATAAAAGCAACTTGAATGTTTCCGACAATATATATATATATATATACAGGTCCAAGTATTGAACCTTGAGGAATACCGATTGTCATAGGTAAAATATCTTACTTTATTTTTTATTTCAATATACTGTTTTCTTTTTCTTTAATAACTTTTAAATAGTTGCAGTGTTGAGTCTTCTAGGCCATAGTATTTTAATTGATTTAATAGAATGTTGTGGTCAATGGTATCAAATACCTTGGACAGGTCGAGCAATATAATAATAGTTTCTTAATTTTTATTCAATTGAGTTATAATTTTATTAGAAAGCTCAATTGATGCATATTCAGTTGAAAACGTTGCATATTCACTTACAATTAACATAGCAACACATGGACACGACCATCCATTACATTTATGGATGGTGTTGCTTCATCGTACACCCAATAGCCATACATGTGTTGTGAGATGCCGACAGCTACACAGTCCGTTAAATGTATTTTGTTCTGAAGTTATCATGACATCGATCATCCTCTCTAGCCATTGGTGGTAGTGGTAATACAATATCCCTGGCAGATCGACCGAACTACCAGACTTTATACGGAACAAAAACGCAATAACTTCAATAACTTGTGACTCCTACTACTCCAACTTCCCAGTCAACATTTGGTAGTGCAATACCATGGCAACGACAACTTAATGCCCCTCAAATCATGTAAAATGCCGGTTTCAAGAAGAGTTCGAATGTAGACGTGTGACGTAGATCACTAACATCAATCGTAGAAAACACGCATACTCTTCTACGTACTATTGTTCTGAGTTACATAATCTACTTCAAGCGTTCACACACGTAATATTCCCACAACGGGGAAATTAATTTTGCTTTACGAACCATCCCCTAGAGCCCCCCGGGAACGCCCCATACATGCGAAACTGTAAGTTATATGAGAAACATACATACAAAGTCAAAAACTACAATAACATTGTATTATATTTAGATGAAGTTGTTACGATTGTCAAACGTTTAGTACATAGTAGTTCTCAGACATACGCGGTAAACATTTTCCTGCAGGCATTTTCGAAGAGATGCTGAGTGCATAAGTACATCAGTTATTACCTATTTACTCATACACAAGTCATTATGTTGCTCTCCTCCTTGTCCCTGTAGTCCGGGGAGAGGCTGGCACCGATACCGGTCGTCGATTTTGTTCTCCTTCTTCTCCATAAATAGTCCCGTTTTACTAGCGGCTCTATCAATCGTCTCCACTCCCCTCTATCCTTCGCCCTCATTCTCCACTCCCCGCCACTCCCATAAAATTATGTATTGCTTCTATATTGTATTTATGCATGCGATTAAATGGTAGGTCATTGATCGGTGCTACATCACACTGTCATATAATTTAAGGGTTACACGCATCGTTTATCTTTTGACAGCTTCATGGCTTATGTTACAGGGTGCGGCGGGTACAATCTACGATTCTACATCTGCTGTGCAGGCGGGTGGGGGAGACGGGTGGTGGAGGCGGGTGGTGGAGGCGGGTGGGGGATACGAATGGGGGAGACGGGTGATGGAGACGGGTGGTGGAGACGGGTGGTGGAGACGAATGGGGGAGACGGGTGATGGAGACGGGTGGTGGAGACGGGTGGGGGAGACGGGTGATGGAGACAGGTGGTGGAGGCGGGTGGGGGAGACGGGCGGTGGAGACGGGTGGTGGAAACGAATGGGGGAGACGGGTGATGGAGACGGGTGGTGGAGACGGCAGTGAAACGGAATCGGTGACGAAGACGATGGAAAAAATAAAGAGGAGAGCAACAAAACACAGTTATTACTATTAATTGCAGAATTTGGATCCCACATTGCTCTAAAGCTCTGAAGTAAGCTACAAGTGTTACTCTTAAATCCTCTTCTTCTCTTCCCAAAATTAAAACTCTATCTTCAACTCCATCCTCATCTATCGCTAATCCGGTTATTGGTGTCCAAATAAGTAGTATGTAAATAGTTTAAGTAATATACGCAAAAACAATTCGTACTTTTTTGAAATCGTCGAAATAATTGACTTTGGTCATTAGATTTGGTATCTAGCAAAGTCAGTACGGAGCCGACCTTTAGCCTTCAATACTATGCGTTCAAGCGTATCTATATCCTTCTTACGATATGGTCTCCATGCTTGTATACAGTATTCTAAATGAGGTCTAACTATTGCTTAATAAAGAGGTATAATTAACTTTTTATCCTTGTATGTTAAACAATCGAAGAATTGGATTACCCTTTGAAGCTGCAATACCACACTGCTCTGACACTTTCATATCAGCGCTTATTGTAACTCCTAAGTCCTTTTCTTTTACAGTAGTACCCAGAACAGTATCTCCCATTTTATAGTTTACATCCAAGTTCCCATGTCCTGTATGTAGGCATTTACATTTCCCAAAATTGAACAACATCTGCCAGATCGTTTTATAAATGTTGTTTATCGCCACTAAACACTTGTCGTCCAAGTTATTGATATATATTAAGAATAATATAGGTCCTAGTACTGATCCTTGAGGTACCCCACTCAAAACCGATTTCCAATTTGAAACTTCTCCATCTACTACAACTCGTTGTCTTCTGTCATTAAGCCATCGTTCTATCCAGTCAGTTATGCTATCCCCGATACCATGGGCTTTTAATTTAAGTAGTAATCTTTGATGTGGCACTTTGTCAAAAGCTTTCTGAAAATCTAAGTAGATAATATCCACTGGCGATCCCACGTCTATCCACTTAGTGATTTTTTTCCAAAAAACATAACATATTTGTTAAGCATGACCTCGCTTTAAGGAATCCATGTTGAGATGAATTTAATATTTTTTGCTTAACGAGGAAGTCCACCATAATTATGGTCTTTAATTAACTTTTCTAATAATTTACAAATCACTGACGTTAAACTCACTGGTCTGTAATTCTCTGACTTATTTATCGAACCCTTTTTAAAAATGGTATGATGTTTGCTTCTTTCCATTCAAACGGAACAACTCCCTCTTTTAATGACAAGTTGAATACTCTTGCAAATGGTATACTGATTTGTTCTACTGTTTCCATTGGTAATTGTGGAGGAATCCTATCCACTCCCGGTGATTTATTATCCTTCATTGCCTTTATTTTCTAACTAAAGGTCCTAAATAGTCAGATTTAGCCTCCGGAAATTTAGCATCAGCAACTGGTAATTAACTAATATCTTCTTTGGTAAACACTGAACTGAAGTAACCATTTAGGTCTTCCGCCATTAAAAACCCCTGTGATATTATATTTCCAGCACTGTTTTCTACAGGTCCAACCTTGTCTTGTACGTTTTGTTTACTCCTGACATTTGCATAAAAATTCTTGCTGTAATTTTTTTATGTTACATGCTAGTTTTTGCTCATAGCTTCTTTTAAATTGTCTGATTTCAGTTGTAGCGGCATTAAGTGCCTCTTTATAATGTGCATAGTCTTCTTCCTTTCTGGTACGCCTATAAACCCTCCACCTAGTTTGTTTTAACACTATTTTTCTAATAACCTCTTTTGACAAGTGTTTCTTTCTACACCGAAGGGAACAAATTTATCGATGATACTCTCAATTTCATATTTTAGAATATTCCAACATTCAATTGCGGTCTTATTCATCAGCATGTTATTCCAATCTAGCTTTGCTAAGTATTTTCTCATATCTTTGTAGTTACCTTTGTGGAAGTTTCTCTTGTACGTTTTCTTATTTTTACTTTCTGATTTTACATTGATGTCAAAATGTATTTGATTATGGTCACTCTTACCCAATGGTTCAAGTATTTTTTACATTGTCCACTAATTCTTTTTGTGATGACAAAACTACATCTAATACATTTTCTCCCCTGGTTGGTTCTAGCACGTGCTGAGCAAGAAAGCTATCCTGGATTAAAAATAGAAATTGTTGGTCCTCACTCCCTGTGCTCTCTAGAGAATTTCAATGTATATGTCCATGGTTAAAATCTCCCATTACGATACATTCCCCTTTACTAACTTCCTTTATAGCGGTTTTTATTTTTGTGTTGTCCTCTTCGTTTATGTTTGGACTTCGGTAAACTAATCCAATAGTTAATTTTGAATTTCCTGAAACAATTTTGCACCAAACAGCTTCATCGCAATTTGCTTCCCTTTCTAGTTTTATTTCATCAGCTTGAATAAATTCTTTAACATATAAAATAACTCCCCCTCCCCTTCTTCCTATTCGATCTTTCCTAAACATTACGTATCCTGTCAGTCCTAATTCAGCATATGTTATGTCTATGTTGGCCCATGCTTCAGTTATACCTATTATGTGAGGGTCAATATCTTCTACCATAATGTTTAATTTGTTTTTCTCATTTACTATGCTCCTTGCATTTAAACATACACATCTATTACCTGTTTCAGATAAGTTTTTCGGACGATTTGATATTGGTTTGTCTGTACTAGTGGCCTCTTGTTCTGCTTGAGACACCTCTAGGTAACCCCCCTGCATTTCTAGTTTAAACAAGAGGTCCATAATCGTTTCGTGCATTCACGTCAATATCCCAAGCTGTATTTTTATTTTCACTATAATTGGTGTTTGATCAAACATTAAATTAATAGTTTGTCAGATGATTTTATGACAACTACATAAAAACATTTAGGAGAAATATTGACATAATATTTATCGTTTTTCAAACTATTTGACCAACTTATTTTGATATTCTTACAAAGTTTGTTTATATTCCTGTTACGTTTATCATATCTTACTATGTTAGTGTCGTCCACAAAGCCTGGAGTGATGGATAACGAACCAAACTGTATTTTCGTCGGCTTTTGAGTGATGCGTTCACATTAATGGCGCTTTTTTCGTACACGTCGAATAACTTACATTCCATACATACTGCTGTGTAATGTAATCATATATATTAACTTGTTGACGACAAATAAAAAACGACCATTTAATGTTGCAGGCGAACGACCGGTAACTCAACTGATGGAGACATTCTGAAGTGGCTGCTAATATAAATACACGTTGACATTCTTTGTGAATTTCATCCATCTTCATTGTCTACTCATGCTATGCTCTTCGTTTAATTCATTATGACAGCTGATATACTTTGTTTAGTTGGTGGCCACCACATTCCTTTTACATATTAATATAAGACAAAGTACAATTATGTGATCTACTATCTATATCTCAAAGTGATTTCAAATATTTGTAAGATGTGCCAAAACCTTTCACATAAGATGGATTTGATTTGCCTTACAAAAAGCTACATGTACAATTATAATATAATCAGATCAAGCATTGACAGCGAGGAATGAAGGGGAAACAAGCAGAGGCCGACATATTATTTCAATTATTGTTGATCTAGCGAGTGCATTACAACTGTTTGAGCACACCATCGTATGAAATGGAGGGTCATGATCGCCAAATTCTGCAACAGGCACGACACGATGACGATTTGTACATACTGAAATATACCCATCAATTGTGTTTCTTTGTCTTCTGTCAGAGAACCTTTTCTCAAGCCAGAACGCTGTCCTGTCAAGAAATACAAAATAAATACAACATTTCTTATTTTATTCGAATTTTTTGTTTAGTAGTCTTCTTGCACAGTCACTCCAAATGCATACACATTGACGATCGCCAACAGAAAGTGGAAAACTGACCGAAGTCTGTATTTTCATACACTTTTGTCTGCGTTCACTGTGAGTCACGTGTACCCCTTCTTGACCTTTCTTCGTAGCTAGCAAATAAATCGCATTCGATACATACCGTTGTGTAATGGAAAAATAGACATTAACAAATTGACAACAACGAAAAGCAGTCCATGTTATTGTTGGATTCAAATTATCACTGAATCAGTTTGTGCAGACATTCTGAAGTGGCTATTAATATAAATATACACCGAAATTATCTGCGAACTGCAGCCATTGTCAAATATCACGTCTTTACATGTTTATTGGCATTGAGGGGGTATTCAATGGCATAACATAAATATTATTTTGGTGCAATTTTTTGCAACCCATGACACAGTTAGTATAAATACTGATCTGACAAGTGATTGGCATTGTTCCGGGCATTTGTAAGTTTACGTAAACAACAATATCAATTGAGGCAAAGAATCAACGGGGCAGCCATTGCATCTCGTCCAGAGAAAAACTGGACAAAACTTGGAGAGCGCTCCTGAGAAGAAATCTATCCTCACAAGTAGACATATTTCCATGACAAATAAACGAAAGACCTACCATCCTATCCACCATATCATATTCGATCGACACCATATCTCCGAAAGAAGATGAAGGTTTTCCAAAGTAACAATAAACCCTGTCTTGTTCGAGCAACATTTATTGTTGTTGTGAGTTTTCTCTACTCACTGGAGAGACACACTGAAAAGAAAGCTGTGTAGATATACAATATTCCAGTTGGGCTAAAATATATGTGTATTTATATATATATATATATATATATATATATATATATATATATATATATATATATATATATATATATATATATATATATATATATATATATATATATATATATATATATATATATATATATCAAATATTTTGTTCGTTATATTCCAAATAAGAAAGATACTTTAGTAGCACTCTGAACTTAGACATCTCGCTTTCTCAGACTGGTGCGCGCAAATTTATCAAAACAAAATTCGCTTCGTCCAGGAATTACCATTAGGCGTTCGTGCCAATATCATTTATTTCATTATGATACAAAAACAAACTTATAATTTCTTGACCAAATATTTGTAAGCTTACATTTGATTCATTCCACTGGCTGCTAGAAATGAGAAGTGACACCTACTACCCCCTGGTGAACAAATTCGAACTAAATGTACGCCTTTAAGTACATTTAGAACCTCTCAATCATTATTTTTCAAAATGTTTCAAAGTAAGTATATTTGTTGAGTTTAAAAATGTGTACTATTTTCAACAAGACGGGCACTAGTAGTTGCAGTAGCTATTGTTTGTGCGTATGCGTGTGTGTGTATATGTATGTGTGTGTGTGTGTGTGTGTGTGTGTGTGTGTGTGTGTGTGTGTGTGCGTGCGTGTGTGTGTGTGTGTGTGTGTGTGTGTGTAGCGCCAGCACGAATAACAATGTCAACGATAACAAGATTTAACAAGATTTTCTCATCTATGTTATCAGATAAAGCACATATTGGGCAACGACGCATCGAAGTCTGTCTTTTTCAGCCCGGCTCTTCTAAGCTAGCAATTTGGGCTAGCAATATAGGTTTATATCAACACATATATGCACAATACAGGTTACTATGTTCTACCAATCAAATGCGAAACAATGTGCCTTCCTTTTCAAATGCAGTTCAATAATGGAGTCACACAATTAATAATATTCTCAGAGGACTTCACAATCACAATGTTGAAACAGAAATCAACTCCCATTGCTAAATTCGGTTTCTTCTTTAAGTTCCAGGTCGACGGAATTGACCGCGAAATATGGTAAACGACCCCACACGTATCGCTTCCGGCAACATTCTTGACCTCAAATCCCTCCATTATTATCAACACCCATACCACTCCTGGTATGAGCGATCACGAATCCGTGACCTTCAATGTCAACTTAAACCCAGTTCGCAACAAGAAACCCCCCACAGAGTTTATAGTTACAAATCAGCAGACTGGGACCAACTCAAAGACGACATAGACAAACTAAATCTTGAATACTTCGACATGGCCCCAACTCACATGATATAGACATAAACTGGACCTTTTTCCGTGAACGTCTGACTACCTTGATTAACAATAACATACCTAGACGATACACGAAAGCTAAAACCCACCTCCCCTGGATGACACGTGAACTAATTAGAATGCAGAGAAGACGAAACAAAGGCCACAAAAAGGCAAAGCAAACTGGACTAAACAGTGACTGGGAAAAATTTAAGGAACTCCGAAAACAAGCTACTGAAGCATTAGCAAAATCCTACAAAGACTATGTTAACAACCACATTGGAGACAGTCTGAAAACTAACCCAAAACGATTATGGTCATTTATTAAGGCAAATAAACGAGAAAACATTGGCATTCCCACACTTCGAATAAACGACCAACCAATAATTAATGATCGAGATAAAGCAAACGCCCTAAACAACCAATTTAGCTCTGGATTTACCCAAAAAAAGCACCCCATCCCCCAAATAGCCCCCTCTACTTACCCCAACATCCCCCTTCTCGAAATTGGCATAAAATAAAACAGCTGGAAAATCTAAACCAGAACAAAGCTACAGGCCCAGATGAACTCCCAGCCAGAGTCCTTAAAGAAACTGCAAAGCAGATAGCTCCCATCATCGCCCAAATTTTCCAACAGTCATACAACACAGGTAAACTTCCTAACGACTGGCTAAAAGCATTAGTTACTCCTATACACAAAAAGAGCCACAAATCTGACCCGGAAAACTACAGACCCATATCACTAACCTGCATCCTCTGTAAAGTAACGGAACATATCATCCTAAGCAACATGTGGAAACACCTGCACAAGCATAACATCATTCTCCACTTCCAACACGGATTCCAGTAGGGACTGTCTTGTGAATCTCAACTCATTGAGACAGTCCACGACTGGATGACTGCTATGGACAACAAGACCCAAATTGACGCAATCCTGCTCGACTTTGCCAAAGCCTTTGACAAAGTGCGTCACCTACGTCTTCTATCAAAATTGACCTCCTACGGAATCACTGGAAACACTCAAAATTGGATCAAATCTTTTCTATCCAACCGCAAACAGAGAGTCTCAGTTAACCGTGCCCTGTCGGACATCACATATGTCACATCTGGTGTCTCACAGGGTTCAGTTCTAGGACCCATCCTCTTCTTACTCTACATAAATGACATAAATGGGAACATCAAATCTTCTATACGCCTTTTTGCAGATGATAGTATTATATATCGTAAAATTTCTTCCAAACCGACCACGAAATTCTCCAAACTGACCTAAGCCAACTCCAAACATGGTCAGACAAATGGCAAATGGAATTTAATGTATATAAATGTGTCCACATTCCAATAACAAACAAAACTAAACCCAGCACACAAAAGTACTCGCTTTCTGGCCAGCCATTATCCACTGTATCCAGCCACTCATATCTCGGAGTAAAATTGGATTCCAAATTAACCTGAACAAATCACGTCACTGACATAACTTAAAAATCTTCGAAATGTTTAGGCATGATTAAACGAACTCGTGGCCCATGTAAACCCGAAGTTAAACAAAGAGCCTACAACATGCTAATCCAGCCAAAACTCGAGTACTCTTCACCCATATGGAATCCCCACACCTTTTCACAAGTTAAAAGCCTTGAAAGAGTGCAACACTCTGCTGCCAGATTTGTTAAAAATTATTACAGACGGAACACAAATCCAGCAGATATAATTACTGCCCTTGGATGGCCAACCCTCGAACGAAGACGCATTATTAAACAAGCCACAACCTTCTACAAAATTCTAAACAACATTATTGAAATCACACCCCCCTCCAGGCCTACTAACCCGCTCTCGAACCCGTGGACAATACATAGCCCCCAGGTGTCGTATAAATGCATTTTATCCCAGAGCCATTCGCATATGGAATATGATTCCACCAAAAATTACCAACATAAAAAACCCAAATCATTTCAAGAAGCTATTATGGAACTCCCTTTCACCACACCTCCTCACCTCAACTGCCTTTAAAAACACAGTGCTCAGCGTAAACGTATCCATGGTGTGGGTATGGAGACTGTCTATGTGTGCATGTGGCAAGGCAGCGACAGTATCCATACACATAACCAACCTATTAAAAAATTTCGTTCAACATCCTATACATATAATAAATACAACTATCAGATAAAACCATTTCAGCAACATTAATTATACTAGTCTTTTAGTCGAATGTACCACCCACAGCGCATGCGCACAGTCCACCACAAACTCCTTCGTTAGCCCAAGTTTGGGCTGTTTGGAGTAAACCACTTGAGAGACTTGAGCTCGGTTCTGTGGTCTGTTGACTACGTGACGATCTACTGGCTGATATATAGCGATACTTTTCAAAATCTCAAAAACACTTTAATCGACATCGCAGATACAGCTGCCTATATCATCTATGAAGCAATGTGTGTGTGTTTGTGTGTGTGTGCGTGCGTGCGTGTGTGCGTGTGTGCGTGTGTGCGTGTGCGTGTTTGTTTGTGTGTATGTCTGCATGCATGCATGTATGTGTGTGTATATATGTGTGCACGTATGTATGTATGCATGTATGTATGCATGTGTCTGTTTATATAACTGTTTGCCGCATATGTTTGTCAATCCGGACGAAATGTGGCCCAAGGGGTTCTCATGATAGACATGGGGAGTCGGACGTGGGGCCACTGTAGTCAATAGAGTACAACAGCTAAATAAGTAAAACGTATATGCTCGTTACAGTTGTGCCTCTTCCGGGTTGTACCTACACTGCAAAAACATCTTGAATGTTTACGGTGGGGCGATGTGTCATTAAGCGTTTGATGGGTCGAGCTTTTAAAGGTGTCAAGTTAATGTATTCAGTGTTCTATGGATAAATCGCACAACATCGGTACATATACGCAATGCACGTGGAGTGTAAAGTAATTTAAACTTTTGGAGCCGTGTGCAATGCCTAGACGTTTCTAATTCTCTGAACATTCGTTGCGCATGATGCTGATGTCGTTCTAGTTGAGCTTTCGATAGTGTCAAGTTATTGTAGTCAGCGGAATTCTACATATAATACGCACAACTTTGTGGATGTAGTTGCAATGCATGTATTGTGCAAACTAATATAACATTGAAACGTTTGCATGGACTCGTAACCTATTGTAGTGGCATCCTATGCTCCCCATGCAACACAGGATAACTCGGCTAGTTCGTAATATAGATTATTTCCGAAAAAATATAAGTAACCACAATGTTGTCCTTTAGACAAAAATACAGTTGAACTGTTTGGTGATGGGAAATTTAGTTTTCCGCGAAAACCGACGCTGGAGGAAAAGAACACCAGCTTCAAAGATATGTTTTTTAGAGAACGGTACAGGAAATGTAATGAATGTTGAGAAGGTGAACAAATCGGCTCAGATTTCAAAAGACCCGACAGTCTCGATGAATGTACATTTCTCAAATAGAACATCACGGTGAACACTTAGATATAAATGAATAAATATTTAAATAGTAAGTCTTGTAGTTTAGGGACTTAACATGATGAAATATTTGCAGTAACTGGCCCATTTAGAGAAAGAGGAGCGCCATAGAATGTAGTATATGGTACTTAATGTATTCAGTGTTCTACGGATAAGTCGGACAACATCGGTACGTAAACGATTTAAATGCAATGCACATGGTGTATAGTGTAATTTAAACTTTGGAGACGTGTGCAATGCCTAGACGTTTCTAATTCGCTGATATCGTTGTAGTTGAGCTTTTGATAGTGTCAAGTTATGGTAGTCAGCGGAATTGTACATATAATACGCACCACATTGATAATGTAATACATGTATAGTGCAAACTAATATCAAATTGGAAACGTTTGCAAGGATACGTACGCTATTGTAGTGGCAGCCTATGCTCCCCGGGCAACGCAAGATAACTCAGCTATTTAAATAGTAATTCTTGTAGTTTAGGGACTTAACATGATCGAATATTTGCAGTAACTGGCACAGTTATGAAACGAGAAGCGCAACAGAACGGTGCTACAGCGTGTGACAGGCGAGTGGGCCATGTATATATCACGTTACAGCAGTGGCAATCCGGGATATGTCATTACTGAACCCATTGCCTCGGTTAAATTAATTTTATTTAAACGAGTACCCGTCTCATGTTCGTCTTATGGATTTTGAAGAGGGGGTTCTGGCGTATATAATAAGCCGGGAATTTTAGGATTTCTGGGATGATTTATGGAAAATGTCACTACTAAAAACACTTCTCTCAAAAAGGCGGGTTCGTTCAACCCTCCCAACCCCTGAGGCTCTGTATGGGGTTATAAACGGAAACAACGGTGACACCATGTGAGTGAATATATTTTGTGCGGCAGTTGCATCGTGGCGGAACACCTCACAGGAACAACGTATTTGTATTCGAATCAACATACATGTTATTGGGCGTAAATTCTACACGACGCGATCGCTGTATCAGAAAGGTACTATGTATATGTCTGTATTTGTTTTCGTGTAAATATAAATATATACCAAACTCACAAGAAACAAGACGCAGTCGCCTCAATGCCATTATTTTTATCATATTAATACAACGTAAGCCAAATCACGGCGAATCAAACATTGGTATTTATGTTTTTGTAAGATTGTCAAGAGAGAAGTTCGTCCCATCATATGTAATATTTGTTAGTATGGTTTCATTGCTCAGCATCAAATGTCTGACCAGTTCATGTTTAAAATTAGGCGTCGTTGCCATATCAAGAATTTCATCCATTTCTGTTTAACTTTGCAACTATTTAACTTGGTGCAGCCGTACGATTGTTAAGTACCGTGATTGCAACTTCTTTCCAGCAAGCGTAGCATTTAGGGGTTTAGGCATTGGTACCACAGCAAAATCTATTTCTACCGTGGATGAATTTGTCCTTTGCAACAAGTGTAGAACTTGGGATTGTAGGCACCGCAGCAAGATTGTCCTCCACCGGGGCTTAACTTTTCTTCGCAGCAAGTGTAGAACTTGGGGTTAAAGGCCTTGGCACCGCAACAACATTGTCCTCCACCGGGGCTTAACTGTTCTTCGCAGCAAGTGTAAAACTAATGGTTGAAGGCCTTGGCACCTCAGCAAGATTGTCCTCCACCGGGGCTTAACTTTTCTTCGCAGCAAGTGTAAAACTTGGGGTTAAAGGCCTTGGCACCGCAACAACATTGTCCTCCACCGGGGCTTAACTTTTCTTCGCAGCAAGTGTAAAACTAATGGTTGAAGGCCTTGGCACCTCAGCAAGATTGTCCTCCACCGTGGCTTAACTTTCCTTCGCAGCAAGTGTAAAACTTGGGGTTGAAGGCCTTGACACCGCAACAAGATTGTCCTCCACCGGGGCTTAACTTTTCTTCGCAGCAAGTGTAAAACTTGGGGTTGAAGGCCTTGGCACCGCAACAAGATTGTCCTCCACCGGGGCTTAACTTTTCTTCGCAGCAAGTGTAAAACTTGGGGTTGAAGGCCTTGGCACCGCAACAAGATTGTCCTCCACCGGGGCTTAACTTTTCTTCGCAGCAAGTGTAAAACTTGGGGTTGAAGGCCTTGGCACCGCAACAAGATTGTCCTCCACCGGGGCTTAACTTTTCTTCGCAGCAAGTGTAAAACTTGGGGTTGAAGGCCTTGGCACCGCAACAAGATTGTCCTCCACCGGGGTTTAACTGTTCTTCGCAGCAAGTGTAAAACTTGGGGTTGAAGGCCTTGACACCGCAACAAGATTGTCCTCCACCGGGGCTTAACTTTTCTTCGCAGCAAGTGTAAAACTTGGGGTTGAAGGCCTTGGCACCGCAACAAGATTGTCCTCCACCGGGGCTTAACTTTTCTTCGCAGCAAGTGTAAAACTTGGGGTTGAAGGCCTTGGCACCGCAACAAGATTGTCCTCCACCGGGGCTTAACTTTTCTTCGCAGCAAGAGTAAAACTTGGGGTTGAAGGCCTTGGCACCGCAACAAGATTGTCCTCCACCGGGGCTTAACTTTTCTTCGCAGCAAGTGTAAAACTTAGGGTTGAAGGCCTTGGCACCGCAACAAGATTGTCCTCCACCGGGGCTTAACTGTTCTTCGCAGCAAGTGTAAAACTTGGGGTTGAAGGCCTTGGCACCGCAACAAGATTGTCCTCCACCGGGGCTTAACTGTTCTTCGCAGCAAGTGTAAAACTTGGGGTTGAAGGCCTTGGCACCGCAACAAGATTGTCCTCCACCGGGGCTTAACTGTTCTTCGCAGCAAGTGTAAAACTTGGGGTTGAAGGCCTTGGCACCGCAACAAGATTGTCCTCCACTGGGGCTTAACGTTTCTTCGCAGCAAGTGTAAAACTTGGGGTTGAAGGCCTTGGCACCGCAACAAGATTGTCTTCCACCGGGGCTTAACTTTTCTTCGCAGCAAGTGTAAAACTTGGGGTTAAAGGCCTTGGCACCGCAACAAGATTGTCCTCCACCGGGGCTTAACTTTTCTTCGCAGCAAGTGTAAAACTTGGGGTTGAAGGCCTTGGCACCGCAACAAGATTGTCCTCCACCGGGGCTTAACCTTTCTTCGCAGCAAGTGTAAAACTTGGGGTTGAAGGCCTTGGCACCGCAACAAGATTGTCCTCCACCGGGGCTTAACCTTTCTTCGCAGCAAGTGTAAAACTTGGGGTTGAAGGCCTTGGCACCGCAGCAAGATTGTCCTCCACCGGGGCTTAACTTTCCCTTGCAGCAAGTGTAAAACTTGGGGTTGTAGGCAACAGCACCGCAACAAGATTGTCTTCCTCCACGGCTTAACGTTCCTTTGATAGAAAGACACTCTACAATACAATGGGGTATAATTGTTGTGTAATTGTATCACACATTGACATATACACATGTTGGTTAGACAGGCCATGGCAATATTAAATACTGGCAAGGATATTTGTTCTAGTTGATTCGATTGTTGGTAGTTTAGTGGTTGTCGGTTCCGTGTTTTTGGTTAAGTTGTTTTTGGTTCAACATTTGCTTCAGTACGTTCTTGGTTCAGTTGTAATATAACATGTATTTATTATCTCAGTTGTTGTTGGGCTTGTGTTTGTTGCTTCAGTGTCTTGCCTATGTCGTTGTAGGTGCTTGTTCTGTTAATATTGGGTAACTGATTATTGGTTCGATTGTTGTTGCATATGTAGTTGTTGGCTGTGTAGTTGTTGTTTGGTGGGTGTTGTTTTATAATTGTTGGCTCTGTTGTTGTTTATTCAATATCAGGTTTTGTTGGTTGTTAGCTATGCGGGAGTTGGTTTAGTTATTGATGGTTGTGCAGTCGTTGGGTTGGTGTCCTTGATGTAAACAAGTATAAAATACATTTTGAAAACAAATTGCCTCGTTGTCGACCCCGCGTCCCCACCCCACTAGAATCGGTAACTTGGCTTATGCCGCCGGTAAGTAAATATACATGAGATTAATTAAAACGACAGTTATACAATTCAAAGTCATAACAATTTTATGGTGGAGGTGTTTTCGTATGTCCCGGATACAAATCTTGTGCTAACCTGGTTCAGTAGTTGTTAATTGTGTAGTTGCTATATCTGTTGTTGTCGGTTGAATGGATACTGGTTTAGCGGTGGTCGGTTCTGTTGTCGTTGGCTCGGTTGCTGTTCGTTTTTCTGCTGGCGTCTTTTGTGCTGAACAGTAATGAGGAAAGGTACATTTAGAATAATTTAATTGTAACAAACAATGCATGGATAATTACTCGTAATTAAGAAACAATAAAAACAATTGTGTGTATGTGTGTGTATGTGTGTGTGTGTGTGTGTGTGTGTGTGTGTGTGTGTGTGTGTGTGTGTGTGTGTGTGTGTTTGTGTATGTATGTGTGTGTTTGTGCGTGTGTGTGTGTGCGTGTGCGTGTGCGTGTGTGGAACGAGTGTTCGTGGATGCTTACTTGGGTGCTTGTGTGCGCGTGTGCAGCATGTCAATTATATAATTTAACAAGGTCAGCTTTTAAAATCCGCTCATTTGTGATCAAATATTGTACACAATTTATTCGAAGAGGCTTGGTTGAACCTCCTCTCTGTACACGTCTTCATTGTCCCAGTACACTCATGTGCATAGCTAATGTTTATACTGGCTTTTGCATAGGTGACTGTCGTTGTCGGTGATTATTGCCTTAGTTATTGTTGTTGCGTAGTAGTTGCTTGTTCGTGCAGTGGAAGCTGGATGAGTTATTGTTGGTTGTATGGTTGTTGTGTTGAGTCATTATTTATTATATATTTGTTGTTGTTGTTGTTTGGTGGTTATGTTATCGATGGTAATGCCAGATGAATATTATAAGTAAACCGAATTCATCAAGCGTGTAAACGAACACTTTATTATACCAATTCACAATGTTGACTTTTGTACTACAACCGTTTGCCTGGATTGCGACACAGAAAATGTAAATGCGACAGTTATAATAATTGGAGTCAGCAAAGGTTATATGACGGCCGTGCATTCGTATACAGCGGCTACGCACGAAAACTACACAGGTAAATCAGACAGAGTCACATACATTTTACATTTGCACCTAGAGTAATGCATAAAATATATGTGATTGGACTCTAGTAGTTTGACTAGTTTTTACACATTTTCCATTGTCAACTAGAATAATGTTTAACACAGGTTTGATTGGAATTTTATTCATTTTTATTCGATAGTCCTATACCTAAACAACAATATTATGTAGAGTAATAACTACGTTAATTATTTCAATGTGCGTTTTGTGTGCACTGCATCATATAAAAAGTATATATTTGAACTTGAATTGTGTCCTCCCTGATCGTGGTCGTTTTACCGTTAAGCGCCATATCTACCACTACATATTTGATAGACACTGTTCATTGTTCCACCACATATTTTCACAGAACATGTTGTACCAATACGTCTACCTGGTGGCAGCACCCACTCACTGTTTGTGTAATGTGGATATTTTTCACATTGTGTAATACATCACTTGATTATTCTAATGTTCATTATATTCGCAGTGCTTACCGTGTTCCGATGTTCTAGCTACAGTAGTTGATGGTTCTGCTGGTGTTGGTTCTGTTGTTCTTGGATTAGTTGATGCTGGTTGGGCGGTTGTCGATGTTGTGGTTGTCGATGGTTCGGTTGTCGTTGATTGTCCTAGTGGGGTTGTTTGGGCTGAAAAAATCAATGTTGCATCCATTAGAACATTTAGTGAACGTATGTGGTGAGTTAATTCTATCAGCTAGCACAGCCAGCGTGTACATTGCATTCTATATGTACAACAGTACATGCATACAACATTTTGCGTTTCTAAATGCACGCATTGATGTTATATGAGTCTGGGAAGAAATCGGCATATTTGTATAGCTTAATTGTACAAATACCCATATAATACAATATCACTGTAAGAAGAGGCTAATTTAAATTATAATGCTTAAGTTGTGGTTGTACCCATGCTGATATTTATATTTTATATTTACTTATATTTTCATTTTTATGCAATAGTCCTATACTTAAACAGCAATAGTTTGTAGGGAAATAGCTACGTTAATTATTGCTAGGTGCGTTTTGTATGTACGACATCATATAAAAGTATATATTTGAACTTGAATTGTGTCCTCCCTGATCGTGGTCGTTTTACCGTTAAGCGCCATATCTATCACTACATATTTGGTAGACACTTATCGTTGTTCCACTAGATATTTTCACAGAACATGTTGAACCAATATGTCTACCTGGTGGCAGCACCCACTCACTATTTGTGTAATGTGGATAATTTTCACGTTGTGTACAACATCACTTGATTACGCTAATTTTCATTATATTCGCAGTGTTTACCGGGTTCCGATGTTCTAGCTACAGTAGTTGATGGTTCTGCTGGTGTTGGTTCTGTTGTTCTTGAATTAGTGGATGCTGGTTGGGCGGTTGTCGATGTTGTGGTTGTCGATGGTTCGGTTGTCGTTGATTGTCCTACTGGGGTTGTTTGGGCTGAACAAATCAATGTTGCATTCATTAGAACATTTAGAGAACGAATGTGGTGAGTTAGTTCTATCAGCTAGCATAGCCAGCGTGTACATTGCATTATGTATGTACAACAGTTCATGCTTACAGCATTTTGCGTTTCTAAATGCACGCACTGATGTTATATGAGTCTGGGAAGAAATCGGCATCTTCCTATAGTTTATGTGTACAAATACCCATATAATACAATATCACTGTAAGAAGAGGCTGATTTAATTATAATGCTTAAGTTGTGGTTGTACCCATGCTGATATTTATATGTTGTAATTACTTATATTTAAATTTTTATTCGATAATCCTATACTTACACAGCAATATTTTGTAGGGAAATAGCTACGTTAATTATTACAAGGTGCATTTTGTATGTACTACATCATATAAATGTATATATTTGAACTTGAATTGTGTCCTCCCTGATCGTGGTCGTTTTACCGTTAACCGCCATATCTATCACTACCTATTTGATAGACACTGTAGGTTGTTCTACTAGATATATTCACAGAACATGTTGACCCAATATGTCTACCTGGTGGAAGCACCCACTCACTGTTTGTGTAATGTGGATCCTTTTCACGTTGTGTACAACATCACTTGATTACGCTAATGTATATTATATTCGCAGTACTTACCTGGTTCCGATGTTCTAGCTACAGTAGTTGATGGTTCTGCTGGTGTTGGTTCCGTTGTTCTTCGCTTAGTGGATGTTGGTTGGGCGGTTGTCGATGTTGTGGCTGTCGATAGTTCGGTTGTCGTTGATTGTCTTACTGGGGTTGTTTGGGCTGAACAAATCAATGTTGCACCATTAGAACATTTAGTGAACGTATGTGGTGATCCAGTTCTATCAGCTAGCACAGTCAGCGTCTACATCGCATTATATATATGTACAACATTACATGCATATAGCATTTTATGTTTCTATATGCACGCACTGATGTGATATGAGTCTGGGAAGAAATCGGCAACTTTGTATACTTTATGCGTACAAAAACAGATATAAAACAACATCACCTGATGAGGAGGCTGATTTAATTATAATGCTTAAGTTGTGGTTGTACTCATGCTGATATTTATATGTTATATTTACTTATATTTTCATTTTTATTCGATAGTCCTATACTTAAACAGCACTATTTTGTCGAGAAATAACTACGTTAATTATTACAAGGTGCGTTTTGTATGTACTACATCATGGAAAAGTATATATTTGAACTTGAATTATGTCCTCCGTGATCGTGGTCGTTTAACCTTAAGCGCCATATCTATAACTACCTATTTCTGTAGTCCATGTAGACGACAAACTTTTGGTCAATTCTGTTGTTTCAACCGTAGCTGTGGTGGTTTCTGTTGATAGAATATGCATTAATTTAAACATCGCAATGTATTTCACTTCAAAATAATTATAGTATTATCCTACCAAAATGTTTTGTAAAAACAATGCAATGTATTACGCTAATTTTCATTATATTCGCAGTGTTTACCGGGTTCCGATGTTATAGCTACAGTAGTTGATGGTTCTGCTGGTGTTGGTTCTGTTGTTCTTGGATTATTGGAGGCTGGTTGGGCGGTTGTTGATGTTGTGGTTGTCGATGGTTCGGTTGTCGTTGATTGTCCTAGTGGGGTTGTTTGGGCTGAAAAAATCAATGTTGCATCCATTAGAACATTTAGTGAACGTATGTGGTGAGTCAGTTCTATCAGCTAGCATAGCCAGCGTGTACATTGCATTATGTATGTACAACAGTTCATGCGTACAGCATTTTGCGTTTCTAAATGCATGCACTGATGTTATTATGAGTCTGGGAAGAAATCGGCATCTTCGTATAGCTTATGTGTACAAATACCCATATAATACAATATCACTGTAAGAAGAGGCTGATTTAATTATAATGCTTAAGTTGTGGTTGTACCCATGCTGATATTTATATGTTGTAATTACTTATATTTTAATTTTTATTCGATAATCCTATACTTACACAGTAATATTTTGTAGGGAAATAACTACGTTAATTATTACAAGGTGCATTTTGTATGTACTACATCATATAAATGTATATATTTGAACTTGAATTGTGTCCTCCGTGATCGTGGTCGTTTTACCGTTAACCGCCATATCTATCACTACATATTTGATAGACACTATTCGTTGTTCTGCTAGATATTTTCACAGAACATGTTGACCCAATATGTCTACCTGGTGGCAGCACCCACTCACTGTTTGTGTAATGTGGATCCTTTTCACGTTGATTACGCTAATGTATATTATATTCGCAGTACTTACCTGGTTCCGATGTTCTAGCTACAGTAGTTGATGGTTCTGCTGGTGTTGGTTCCGTTGTTCTTGGCTTAGTGGATGTTGGTTGGGCGGTTGTCGATGTTGTGGCTGTCGATGGTTCGGTTGTCGTTGATTGTCTTACTGGGGTTGTTTGGGCTGAACAAATCAATGTTGCACCATTAGAACATTTAGTGAACGTATGTGGTGAGTCAGTTCTATCAGCTAGCACAGTCAGCGTGTACGTTGCATTATATATGTACAACATTACATGCATATAGCATTTTATGTTTCTATATGCACCCACTGATGTGATATGAGTCTGGGAAGAAATCGACAACTTTGTATACTTTATGTGTACAAAAACAGATATAAAACAATATCACCTTAAGAGGAGGCTGATTTAATTATAATGCTTAAGTTGTGGTTGTACTCATGCTGATATTTATATGTTATATTTACTTATATTTTCATTTTTATTTGATAGTCCTATACTTAAACAGCACTATTTTGTCGAGAAATAACTACGTTAATTATTACAAGGTGCGTTTTGTATGTACTACATCATGGAAATGTATATATTTGAATTTGAATTATGTCGTCCGTGATCGTGGTCGTTTTACCGTTAAGCGCCATATCTATAACTACCTATTTCTGTAGTCCATGTAGACGACAAACTTTTGGT